>CM035417.1:88498939-88718939 GCA_020310875.1 Ceratopteris richardii | reverse complement strand
GACCTAAATTATAGATGATAACACTGTCAATTCACATATGCAAATAGTTTTATGCCATAAAACTAGTAAAAAACATTACAAATTTTAATTATGGATATAAAAGTATTTAAGCATATAAAATAAGATATTCTATTACATTTACAACAATGAATATTGGGACATCATAATTTTGATAAAAATTCAGCACTAATTGACATTACTCTATTTTTTACATCAATATTGAAATTAGATGTTCCATCACATTTATAAATGGTTGCTTCTAGAAATCTAGAAAATTCAATCAATAATGTCTCTTATTTAGGACACTAAAGTTTCCAAGTACAACACTAGTGTTAAGGTTGTGATAGGAACTTTGAAGTTCAAGAAATATTGAAGAGAAGTTTAATATGAGCTTATGTAAATACCTTGATAAAGTGGATCGACAAAGCGTTGTGGTCGTGATCCGAAGCAAAGTCTTGTAAATCAAATCACAAGCACCAAATCAAATTGCTATTAAAGATGACTCTTATGTGTGTCTTGTCCAAGATCGACACTAGCACCGCATCTAATACCGGTGAGCTCTACCCTTGAGTGTGGGTACATTGCATGTTGATGTCTGTCATGTTTTATTATTCCTTTGTGGTTAAATAATATGAAGCAAATGGTTTGCTCAATTCCGTGTGTATGTGTATATTTGCGAAATGAATTAGTATAATGTGTGCATAAGAGAGCATTGATGGTAAAACATTTGTGTGTATATAAAAGTATATGTTCATGCTCACACAAATGAGTGTCACGATTATATATATAATTGTAATGACATGCATAGTCCTTCATGTTCACATGTTTCCGTATTAGTTATCATGTGAGTGGCTTTACATGTATATGAGAGTGACTCCAAGATGATATGTATGCATGTGCATTAAGTGAGCAAATTTATAAATGTGCAAGGAATCTACGTGTGAACGCATTTAAAACATGTATATATATTCATATAAAATATGAATATTCATGGAAACATGGGGACAATGCTACGTGGGCAAAAGGATATTTGTGTTCTTGGCAACAAGCAAAAACTTTTTTTGGAAGTTTTTGGCGAGGGGAGAAACAGGTAGCTGTATGGTTTAGTGCAGGAGGGGTATTTGCCTTGGAGGAATCTGTAGATGGAGAGCAAGAACTTGTATCACTGATCATCGCAAAAATGGACATCACATTTCACACTCTTTCCGCAAGAAGCAGGAGCAGCAGCGACAGTTCATGATTTGTAGTTTTTGATTGATCTCATCTTCTCCCGTGTCTTTGTGCTTATCTACTGCTATGTCCAATCCCATCCACGCTCTGTAGATGTGTTAAAGAGCGACAGCTCAAGCAGAGGAAAATAGAGGGCGGATGGTCTTCTGCAGATGCTGAGAGGTATTGTCGTGGAAGAAGGGAATTCTGGTATTCTGTCGAAGGGAATTGAAATCTGTTCTCTGTAGCATATGCTTCGTTTTGGTTCACAATCAAAAACCCCTCGCCCAAATAACCCCACCGATGTGCTTCTTCCGAACATAAGAGTTGCATACCACTACAGTATGGGAAATCTCATAGACGAATTTCCTGGTTTTACATTCCCATGCATGGTCCGTATGATATGCTGCGATTACGGTTCCTCAATATTGTGCCCAGAGCACAATGGGTGTGCGTCACCTCAGGTATTTGTTTAAGTTATGTTATAATGTATTATTCCATGATACACACGAACAGGGCTCAAATGGTTAGTGTACTTACTGTCATATGGTTAAAATGTATGATACTGGAACCTATCTTCTTCATTGATAAGAGAATTGATGTCTCTGTTTCAACTAATGGCATCACTTATGTTCTCAAAAAAAAAGAAATTGGGCACGCACTCAAACGACGCATACAAACTGTATGAAGGACGTCACGGTAATTATGGTGAATATTCATGATTATAGTGGCATAATCTTTTGAACTCTGATAAATATCGATTGAACTGTGATTTCTAAAACCATAACTTGTAGTTCGATGAGCATGTCCTTTGTTTTGATAGTTTAAGATTGTTTTATTCCTTCCATAGTGGATGAAGATGTTTGAGAATAATGGTTTGTTTGAACTATTGCAGCTTTTCATTGTAAATCGATTTTACTGTCATTATTTTTGATCGCCACTGATGCAGAATATGCAAAAGAATAGACTTTCATGATGTTACTTGTTCATATCTAAAAAGAACTGATAAGCTGGAAGGGAAGGCTTACGTAACATGCGCTATTCTTCTCCTCTTGAATCTGGTAACGTTAAAAGTGATTGTGATTTAACATGTGCTCTACCTTGATAAAACAAAGCGTATATGGAAGGCAAATGTTATGCGCTAGTGTGCAGAAGTTTCGATCTTTCCTTTGCTGAAGTCAATGGAAAGATAACACAAGAATTAGGAGTGCCCTCTTATTAATTTACCAATTTCCCATTGACGATCCAACAATTCAAAATATATGATTGTTGGTTATTAATGCGCATCGCATCTATTTTTGTGATATAAGGGAATAATGGGTTCAAGTATCATATTGATATTGATCAAGACTGATCTTTGAATCGAAACAAAAGATTCCTTCCAAAAAGAGCGATAAAAGAAATATAAATCTTATTCATATGCGCACGAATGATTTGAAACAAGAGAATCTTGAAACATTGCTATAAAATGTGTATGTATGCTGGAGAAGTTAGGGAGCACTGTTTCGTGGACTTTTTTTGTATAGTCATTCGAAAGTGGATTGAATAAACAAACATCAATGTCCTCAATGCATCTGAATGTTCCTTAAACTTACCGTGAACATTTTATTGCATTCAAAACCATGTTCTATGTGAATTTTCAATTCTCAAACTTTGAGCTTTGCACTTTGTGCTAGTTCTATTTAGTTAATAACATCAGAGCCATTGTAGTGTCATTCACGAAGCTTTAAGTTCATCGAGTGTGCTAACTAAGGATTTGAGAGGAGCTAAATTATCCTCTTACCAGAAAATATGTTTGCTTTCTCCCTGCTTTTCAAAAAACCCGCGACAGCGTAAGGCCTATCGAAGCTATTTTCAATCACACTCCCAAAGCATGGTCAAAACAATTAGGTAGCCATCATGCAAACCTTATTTTGGAAATTGGCAAGACAGATAGCTCCTATTATATGGTTAGACCCACAAGTAGTACAAGCGTAGCATATTTAGAAGTTCTAGAAGAGCCATATAAGACACAATTAGAATATATTCATACCATTCGATTAGGTGCTCACATTTGAGGATGGTTTGCAAAAATCGGTGGTCCAATCGAGAAAACCCAAACAACCTTGTAGAATAGATCACTTGAATGGTAAAATTTGAGAATGGATCATATGTAGATAAGCAAGGAACTATGTATATAATTACTGGTTTCCGTGATAGACCTCATCGCTTTGGATGATTTTGCTTGAGTCAAAGGTGTGGAATGCTGACCTGGAACATGATCCCAGCTAGGGACCAAGTATATGTAGAGGAAAATATATGCTAAGAAGAATCATTTCTATATCCAGAATACTTCAAGACAGTGCCCTTATAGAGTTATATGTGAATGAGGCTATAGAAGAAGCTCTTAGGATGTTTAGGTCAACCAAACCTCACACCAAAGATGAGTTTCTACTTTATGAGTTTAAAGGCACAAAGAACTTAGGAAAATAAACCTATGTAGGTCATGACTCAGAAAGGATGTATCTAGTTTTGGACTATAGGAAACAAACCTATCTTTGGCAGGCTCAAAAATGATTTCCCTTATTCAAACCTGCTACATTGTACAAACAAACAAGGGCAAGTCCATCTAAAACTTTAGGTGACCTAAAATAGAAATCAAGAGAAGCCCTAGAGGTAAGTCTCATGCACAATCTAAGAAGGGGTAGATGAGAACAAGGAACTAGTAGGCAAGAGAGAGAGGGACTAAGAGGAAATAAAGGGCATAGAGAAGATGACAACTTTCCCCTACCTAGTTATAGATAATACTCTAGAACATTGAGACCCTCCCAGGTAGTGAAAACCATGAAGAAGTACCTTGATGACATCAAATACCCATAGGATCATGTGGTTGAATTCAAGAAAGTATTGAAGGTAGATCAACCTTTAAATGGAGGAAACTATTGAGAGATCTCACAGTTGATGGATGCATTCATCATTGATTTCTCAAAAAGTGAAATTAGAAACAACACATCATCCCTAATCAAGAGCTTCAGGGAATAGACTTTGAGGCTAGAACGATGTATTTCTAAACAATACATAGAGAGATGTTCTATCCCAGAATGACCTACTCAGGTGAGAGAAGTGTTTTTGTTTCTAGATGGCATCTTGAGTGGAAATATTTGTTGATATGTGTATTTGAAAGAGCCAAACACCTTATATCAATGTGTGAGAATGTGTATTGACATTGAGGAAAATATAGGAGAACAATTGGAACTATCAAAAGTTTATAGAGGTTTGGAATAATCTACTAGTACCACTTCAAAACCCTCTTCATCAATGGAATAAATTGCTAACTTAGTCATTCAAAAGCTAGGAGGAAACCTTGAGAATATAAGAAACTAGAATGTGATCACAGTCCAACATTGCTACCCTTATGGAGGTGATCACATGGTTAACACATGTCCCATGCAAGTCCAAAGTGCACCTACTCGAGTGTCACATCACAATAGAGAGGAATTACACTAGCCATTCCGTACAAGATTGCCCATACTACAAACAAGAAAATAGGCAAATCTACCAGTAGTCGTATAGATATAAACCTAAATACCAACCTCAAACCTATTACAAGCCACATAGTATTACCAGCCGCCTTACCAATCAATCTAGGCGACAACCTATTTTAGGTCAAAAACCATTGCCTCTTGCAAATGTGGTTTCAATTAAGTATGTTATAGTCGAAGAGAATCAAGATAGGGCCCTAATACTAGTTGCTTTTCTAATTATAGAAAACGATTCTAATGATAATAGATTTGAAAAACCTTCTTAAACAAGGGCCAAATACAACCAAATTAGACAAGTATTATCCTCAAGCTGATTTGGAGGTTGATAGAACTAAGCTATGTATCAAAATGATAGAACTAGCACAAGCTATGTTCAAGGCCAATTAACTCTTCGATTACACCAATTTGATTAAACGAGCATTGCATTTTCAAATATTACCAAAGCAATTAGAGCAAATGGAAACCAAGAAAGAGGCTATGGTGCCAAGGCTCATTCCCTTGGAAGTGGCAAAGGAGTTCTCTTTCAAGGAGAATCTTATGTTCATAATTTAATAGAATTCGGAATAACCCCTTCTATTATCAAGCACTCTCAAGAGTTCTTATGATAAATTCCAGAAGAAAAGTGGTCCAACAAAAGAGGTAATCTCCCTCTAATTCAAGAAATAGAAAACCTAGAAGATAAATTTCCCCAAGATATTCCATCTCTACACATAGCTCAAGTGAAACCTCAGTCAAAAGATTGAATAGATTTCAAATCCTACTCTTTACAAGAGTTACCCCATTTCATCGACCCATGGGAATCCAAACAGCTTCAATTGAGAGCCCCCAAGATATTAGTAAGTAACGAACCTTCAATCATACCTAGGAACATAGAGGTTGTGAAGAATACTAAAGTGCACTACCATTTTTAGAAGAGATTCTATCTGTGAAACCATAATAGTGGAAACATGTATCAAATCAAATCCTAGAACTTAATTTCTCTCATTCAAAGGAACTACCCAAAACTGCAATATATAAGATAGGAGACATGAGCAAAGGTGAAGAATGGAAAAAACTGTCTTCCCATTATAGGAAAAATGCATGTAGATAGGATATGCGATGGGGGATGATTCTAACATCCCAATACAACAATGGAAGATGGTTGCCCACCACTAGGTCCACAAAAAGTGATATGTGCTCACTATTCTATACTTATTTCTCTGCATTTGTATAGAGACTTAGAATGAAACTTTTCAAACTTAGACTAGACTATAAGATCCATCCAACAAGCTTTAAATCATCCCAAATGAATATTCCAGCTAGGAGAACCATCCATTGCAAAAGAGGCTACCTGTTTGCAACACTCTTTCCCTATATGCAAAGATATAGCTTCACAAACTTAGCAATTTCTCACAACTCACCCAAGCAAAGAACTTGAAACTTTGGAAAATATATGAAAGATCAAATGAAGGTTGAAATCAATGAAAATGAGTACAATAAGAGAACAAAAAAGGTTGTGCAATATGGTACAATTCGATTTGGAAAAGCCTAACTACACTTCTAGATAGAGAAGAGCAAAATCATGAGAAAATGAGCTAAGCAAGCAAGGCGGTTGTTTGATGGCGTTAACTCACTAAATTAAGTGGGAAACTTGTGGAATGCATACAACTCAAGAAATAAAGGTGGGATGATGTTTATATAGACTTTTACTTTTCCTACAATCTAGCTAACCACCACGAATCAGTGTAGGTGCACTTTTTGTGGGTGATTGATGAGATTTGAATTTGATTGAGTTTAGTGGAGCTTCTAACTTGATTCCACAATACTTGGGTCCTCTTTTTTGATTGGTCCACTTGAAAAACTCGTGGACGACTCCTTTTGCATGGTTGAGACTTGATTTTCAACGCTCCCCCTCAAGTCTCAACATGTAGGTCCTTCATTCCAATGCATGCCTTGAAGTGTTGTAGCTTTACTCCATCCAAAGCTTTGGTAAACATATCTGCATATTGGTCCTTTGTAATGACATGCTCCACCTTGACATCCTTTGACATGACCTTGCTCATACTTCTTCCATGGCTGAAATGGAGCTTTGGCATGCTTGTTTTGGTCACTTGAACTTCAATAGTTTGCTTTACTTGGAAAACAAAGACATGGCTATTGGTTTGTGAACACTTGAGTCATTGAAAAGCATGCATGTCAGGGTTGCATTCTTGGAAAAATGCATTGTGCTTCTTTTCCAAAAGATAGTCATACACACTAGAAAAAAATTGCAGCTTGTTCATAATGATGTATGTGGTCCCATCAAGACTCCATCTTTTTTACCTTCATTGATGACACTACTTTTCATACATGGGTGTATCCTATGGAAGCAAAGAATGAGGTATTTTCTTGTTTCAAAGCATTTTTATCTATGGCTGAATTTTTTTTTTCAAACAAGCTTTTGAATCTACGCACGGATCGTGGTGGTGAATACATGTCACATGATTTTAATGCTTTTCATTGTGAAAGAGGTATTTCACACCAATGTACAGTTCCATATACACCTAATTAAAATGGGATTGTCGAGCATAAAAATAGAACTCTTCTTGAAATGGCATGATGTATGGTTAAAGTAAACCACCTTCCTAACAAGTTTGTCAGGTGTGCAAACTATGTGTTGACTTGATCTCCTACAAAAGCATTGAGAGTCATCATTTCTTATGAGGCTTGGAATGGACATAAGCCTATGGTTAGTCATATGCATGTGTTTGATTGTTTGGCATATGTTCTTGTGCCATCACAACAACATCAAAAACTTGATGAAAAGGCAAAGAAATGTATATTTGTTGGTTATAGTGATATACTCTCCCCCTCCATCTGATCTGAGAGTCTTTATATACTTCCTTGTCTCCTTCTCCATTATGTTTTTAAGCCTCTTGAAATAGTAAAACACCTTTGACTTTCACTTCATACAATACATCCATACAAACCTTGAATGATCATCTATAAATGTGACAAAATCTCTATTACCTCCAATGGATGGCTCCCTTGTAGGTCCCCATGTGTCTATGTGTATGAGATTCAACACTTTATTGCTCAGATGTGCTCCCTTTTTGAATGGCAGTATGCTTTGTTTCCCTAATTGACAAGCATGGCACAAATATTGCATATTCGGAGATGTAAGGTCAGGTACAACACTCACCAAGCCCTTCCTTTGCATTTCCTTAATCCTTTGTAAGTTTATGTGCCCAATTCTTTTATGACATAAGTCGATTTTTGCAATCTATTTATTTCGAATTGATAAGTAGAGATTCTGAGGGGTTGATGGCTGTAGCTCCATGATGAAGAGTCTTCCTTGCTTATTTCCTTTTGATTTGAGCTTGTAGGCCTTCATGGGGTCCTCAACAGAACATCCTTGATCTTGGAACCTCACCTCATAACCTCCTTCAACCATTTGACCTACCCAAACCAAGTTCTTGGTGATTGTTGGCACATGCAACACATCCTTCAACACCTTAGAGCTTTGAGATCCATTCAATGCAGCATCTTCCACACGTGTAATCTTTTGCTCAGCGTCATCCCCTATCTCTACAAGTCATTGAGTGATGGGTGAGTGTAAATTAAATAAAACATCTTTATTGCAACTCATATGGTTGATACAAACATTGTCTATGTACTATGTAAAATCTGAATTGACTCTCTCACTTGAACCATGCATTATAAGCAAGTTCTCATTTTTTGAATTTGTTGAAGTACTATCATAATTACCTTGGTTCCTTTCGTATCCTTTATTGCCTCCTCCTTTGGACAAACATTGCTGAATTTTCCACAATTGTAGCATCTCCATTGGATGCTTCTATTCCATGTGATCTTCCTCCTCTTCATGTACTCCTTCCTCTTCCTCTTGGCTTTAGTTGGAGCCTTCTTGGTTATTTGATCTTGAGTTTGACCTTTGTCGCCCTCTACCTTGGAAGTTTTTCCACCTCTTTTTCCTTTAACTCTACCTCCATAAAGA
Organism: Ceratopteris richardii; assembly: GCA_020310875.1. NCBI lineage: Eukaryota > Viridiplantae > Streptophyta > Polypodiopsida > Polypodiales > Pteridaceae > Ceratopteris > Ceratopteris richardii. Next base: position 88,710,236 of record CM035417.1, on the reverse strand, counting down.
ACTTGGGCTTCACTACCCTTTGATTGTGAACCTTCTTGGTTCATCTCCTCGGTCACCATCAATGTGACTAACTGAACAAATTCTGGTAGGGAATCCCTCACATACACTACTGTCATGAATGCTTTCCACCTTTCATCATCTCTCAAGCCATTGAGAGTGTGTGCAACAAGATCATTATCTTTGATTGGGCTCTTGATTGAGTCTAGGGCATCTACAAGCTCCTTAACCTTCAAAATGTACTCATTTATGTTAGTTCTTGGCACTTTCCTAAGATTATTTAGATCATTATTGAGCTCAATCTTCCTTGCCTTGGTTGGTGAAGACTACAATCTCCAAGGTCTCCCAAACCTTCTTGGATGTGTCCAAGTCTTGTATATGCCCTATCATGCTATTGTTTACGTGTTGGGATAGAATGAATATGAATCTCTTGTCCCTTTCTATCCATTCAATAAGTGCCTTAATGTGCCCTTGAAGTGGTGGATCATGTACATGAGGCATTGGCTCTGTGTTTCTCACTAATCCTCACAATCCTTTGCCCATAAGGTAGTTGCTAACTCTAAATTTCCATGGTTGATAATTTCCTTTCTCTAACTTCTCTATTTATGCATTATACTCAGCCATAATGCACTCTAATATGATCCTCTAGCTTCTCCTCAAGTTTTTCTATGCTTTAGAAGGTATGGTTCTTACCTTTTGATAGCTTATCCCTTGCTAACCTTTGACTACTTGAGATCTGGATCAACATGTCGTCTTGTTTTGATAAAGTCCTCTTTGTACTTCCACAAGTTGTATTGATACCTTTAAGTCTTCAATAGGGTGTCCAGTATGTCTCCATGCCTCCAAAATGCTCTAAAACCATAGATCGGGGATGATTCTAACAACCTAATGCAACAATGGAAGATGGCTACCCTCCACTAGGTCCACAAGCAGTCTTATGTGCTGACTGTTCTAAATATTTCCTGAATTTTGATATGAAATTTAAATAAAAATTTATACGTTGCGAATAGACTATAAGAGCTATCCAACAAGCTTTAAATCATCCCAAATAGATATTCCAGCTAGGAGAACCATCCATTGCAAGATAGGCTACCTGTTTGCAACACTCTTTGCCTATGTGCATAGATATAGCTTCACAAACTTAGCAGTTTATCACAACTCACTTAGGCAAGGAATTTGAAACTTTGGAACAATTTGGGTATGAGAGACCAAATGAACCTTGAAATCAATGAAAATGAGTACAATAAGAGAGCAAAAAAATGCTCTATAATTTGGTACAATCAGATTTCGAAAAGCGTAACTACACCTCTTGATAGAGAGGACCAAAATCATGAGAAAATGAGCTAAGCAAGAAAGGGGATGCTTTTTGGAATTTAGGAATTCACTAAACTAAGTGGGAAACTTGTGGAATCCATAAAACACACAAAAAAAGGTAGGATGGTGCTTATATAGACTTTTATGTTTCCTACAATCTAGCTAACCACCACCAATTAGTGTAGGTGCACTTTTTGGTGGGTCATTGATGAGATTTGAATTTGATTGAGTTTGGTGGAGTTTCTAACTTGATTCCATGACTTTGGGTCTCCTTTTTCAGTGTTCCACTTGCAAAACTCATGGATGAGTCCTTTTGCATGGTTGAGACTTGATTTTCAACAATATGATCTTAGTGCTAATGAGAAACAAGATTCAAGGAACCTCTTGCTTGAATATAAGGATGTATTTGCTTGGACATACAAGGATTTGAAAGCTATTGATCCAAAACTTTTCTCACATAGGATCTCCATTATACTAGAGGCTAAGACCATGAAATAGAAACCCTACATTTATAATGATACTTATGCTGCTAATTTATGAAATCAAGAATATTGATTGGGTATCCCCCATTGTGGTCATGGCCAAAACGAATGGTAAGTTACGTGTTTGCATCTACTTGAAAAAATTCAATGCAAACACAATTAAGGGATATCTATCTACTTTTGATCAAAGATCATTTATTCTAATGGGTAGCTAGAAAGGAAGTTTTTAGTTTCCTAGATGGATTTTTTGGCTATAAGCTAGATTCCATTGCCCCCAAAGATCAACATAAGATGACATTTTCCACCGAATCTTTAAGTACCACTACCGATGGTTTGGGACTTAAGTTGGGATCTACTTGTTGTATAAATAGCTTAAAGAAGTCCATTCTCACTACTAGGGGAAAATTAATTCTTCAAGTACTTGAGATTCCTTTTAAGGAATTAAATAACCTAAGCAAATGATTCATCTTGAAATCTTTTGTATTATTGGAATGATCCTTGAAAGGAAATCAAGAATTTTAGATCATTCTTAGAAGTTTTATTTCTTCAATTTTGTTCATTACCTGAGCATCAAACTAAAGAATAAATGTCAGTTTTAAGATATGGTTTCCCATTCCATTATGAGAGTTTGACTTGAACTTTCATTTCTATGATATGTATTCCTGTTCTTGAGTTTAAACAAAAATTATTATCATTGTTCAATCTTTCAATGTTAGTAGAGCACTTTAAACATATTGCAATAGCTAATTGTGATTGCATAATTTAAAGTACAAGCACCATATGATGATTGAACTAATGGATAATAATGTTATTATGAGAACACCTTCAAGTACTTGTCCTAACATATTCATGAACTTTATGGCTTGTTTTGGGAAAAAGTTCATGGATCAATGAAAATCATTTTCTTAGAACTTCTTGGATTCCCAAAAGATAAAGTTCATGTTGAATATGATAGGAACAGTTGCGAATCATGAAATAGATGACTATTTCATTTAATGAATTATCTTGAGGAAGTATCCAGATTCCTAAAGATCACTTGACTAGGGTTTCTTCTTAAGCCACACTTGGCTTAAAGGAAAGCAAAAAAAGAAGCTTTCTAATCCTTCTAAAAGAAAGATTTCTATCAAAGTTTACATGTTTCTTTGCATGCTACATCGTTGCCAGAAATGCAATCATGGAACCTAGAATCCATCTATTGAATGTCAAAGTTAAATTGATGCTAAGGTTTAATCACTTCTTTGATTTTCATCACTCTTTTATATGGAAGTAAGTAATTCCTATCACATCTCAGGGTAGAATCAAGCGACACTTTAGAAAGTGCTCAAGATCTAAAGAAACTTTTCTTAAATTATTATCTTAATTGGATGTATAAAAATTTACAAAAATTATAAAATCTTTGTCTATGCTTGTCTTTAATATTCTCTTAGTATCTCCTACACTTAGATTCATCATAAACTGGATAAGTTTGTAAGTAATCATGTTTTCTTGCTCATGAAGATGGCAAGAAAATTGAATGCTTGACTTTTGACATGCCTAGTTTTACTAAGCAGGACCTCTAATATACTGAATGAAACTCGTCATTAAGTATGTGATACTTAAGTATCACTTTTGGGAAAGAATGAACTACTTTCTTGAGTTGCATGGTAGCTAGGAGCTTTGAAACTAATTAGTTTAACGTTTTCCCAACTCTCTAACTCAAACTTGAAAAACTAAGGTAATGATTAGGAAAGTACATTCGTTCATCTACTTAGCAAACATTCATGCTTTATCATATGAAAATGCATGTGAGTGCATGCATGTGTTGACATGTTTTTCTTTTCATGCCCTAACCTTGATTCAATCAATTGTTGAGCTTCCAATGTGTGCATGTTATGCATCCATGCATAAACATACTACTTTTTTACCTTTCAAAAAGATATAAACATGCATGTGCACAAACTTAAGTGCATCAAATACCTTTTTCAAGAAAGAAAGAAGCTTATGTTGCACGTAAAAGATTCTTTTAGAATGAGAAATGCACAAACTTTCATTCATTTCCATGCATTGAAGTGGAAATGATGATTCATAGATGCATGTTTGTGCTTGATAAGTGTTTCAATATGTCTATGGTCTCCCATTTAGATTTCATTAATTTGCATCAATATTATAAAAAATGAAGATTTTTTCCATGTTCAATAATAATAAAATGCACTCTACATGAAAGCAAAGAGCAAAAAAAAGTATTGAAATCAAACATTAACTTGGAAAATACTTATCTCTAGATCAAGCTACATCCTTCCATTGACTATGCAAAGAACCACTTTCCATCCACATTAGCTTCAATCTCCTTGCTTCCTATCCTTTTGAAAATCTCTAAGAATCATTGAAGCCAAAGATTTTCACTTGGAAGTAGAAGAGCTATCTTCAAGGAAGAATCCGTTTGAGGTGGAAAACAAATAAATGGATAGCTGAAAACATTTTTTAGAGGTCTATGATTTGATATCTATGACCAAGATGCACAAGCAAAAATCTTTCGCCTGATAAAGATTGTATGTTGTGAAATATAAGATACAGAGGCTCACATGAAAGAGCATCTTCTTGTGTTCGGGAGATGATTAGTTCAAGTTCTGAATGCTCCCCATCATAGTAATGATAAGTGAAATCCTTTTGGATTTTGGCTACCAACATAGAGAAAATAATATCATCCGGAGCTCAATCAATAGAGCATAGATATCTATAGCACACAGTCACTAGATCGATTCCAAAGTTCTACTTCTATAGGGGAATCATTTTTCTTTCTCTTCAAAAAAGACTTCAGACAATAGATTAATGTTTACACATAGTACAACTTTATCGCGGTTGATTAAATTATAGTCTACACGAAGAAGTGGAGTTCCATGCCTAGATTACCACAGTGTATTGATCTCATAAATAATTGTCTATTTTTCGGGGTGCTCACACTACCATGACTATGTCATTAGAAGATATGAAGAGATATCAAAGGAAGGCTATGATTGATAGTGGAGTGTCATCAAGGTGCAAGTGCTCGGGTCCAATGGCCCATAAAGGCTTGTACTTCCTTGACCATTGTAGGTTGAAGCCAGTCTAGAACGGCTCTTACTTTATCTTCATTAGTTGATATATCATTCATTGAAACTATATGGTCCAAAATTCTCCCTTATTGCACTATAAATGCACACCTTTAAGAATTTAAACACACTTAGTATTCTCTCCATTTTTCAAATATTTTTCTCAATTTGATATGTTATTTTTTCTGATGCGAGAATGTGCACAAAAATCATCAACATAGAATTATATATTCTTTTGCAAAAATTCCTTAAATACATGAACATTAGCCACTTTAAAGTAGTAAAGGCACAAGCCAAAAGCATGGGCACATGATTAGACTTAAGCAATAGAGAGATTCCTAAGAAATCCTTGAGGTAGCTACTTAAAGCTTTAATTAGAAAGGCATCTAAAGATAGAAAGTAAACAGCTATTGTCACTGCAGATTGGTCAACTATAACCAATTGGACTTGAATTCGCAAAATTCAAGAACTTGGAATTTTAAGTGTTTTTTCTTTTTAAATCCTTAGAAGAGAAAGATGGATGTTCCATCCAAAGATTTTCAATTTCCAAGGTAAAAGCATGAGATCATGAAATGATCATGTGACAGAATCAAAACCTAAAATATCAAGTTAGAGGTAATGCCTAAAACCTAAAAGTTCTTTTAAAGAATTGAAGTGAGATGGTACTCTATAAAGATATGTTTAGAATTCAAGATAAGTATCACTCACATGCTATAAAATAGGATGGTATGAGACACCATACTCAGATTGTTGTAGGAAAGATGGTATGGGACATCAGACCATGGGATGATAATTTTCTTTTAGCAATGAATATTGAAGTTAGATTTGATCCTCAAGGGAATTAAAACTTCAAATGAGAAGTTTAAGTTCAAGGAGGATAATATAATGATCTCAAGATACTTCAAGATCAAGTACGTGAAGATATGGAGTAAATAAATTCTAAGATCTTCTTTTTTAAATTGGGCAAAGACTTGTTGTTATTTGAATTATGAAAAACTTCAAGATAAAGTATTGTTTATTCAGAAAATTAATGAAGAAATAGGACTTTGACATTGAAAATATCCTTTCAAATAAGGATAAGAGTGACTAAGTCAAGGACAAAGTTACTAGTGTAACTCAGTAAATTCAATCCTTTGACTCAAAGTAGTGCAGAAGAATTGCATTCCTAGTATGTTGTCATAAATATTGAATAAAGGAATTATTTAATCTCAATTTAAGCATTATTTGAGTAAAAACTCATCATAGAACCTTATTGGGCCGACACATTGATGTTGGATGCCACACTAGTATCTTGTGGATCTATCATTGGATTAGGAGAAATTGAGCTTATGGCTGCAAATGGAGGTGTGATTCTCTTGAAAAATGCATTGTACATGCTCGGTATCAAGAAGAGCTTAATTTCAGTTCCGTTGATTGCCAAAGCTAGACTTCATCTACACTTTGTTGATGATAAGTGTATGGTTCATGATTTCAAAAATGGTGATGTTATCATGATGTCCGGTACATTATGTAATGGTTTGTATCCCATGGATACATACAAGAGGGCTGCCTCATACTTCTTCCATGGCTGAAATGGAGCTTTGGCATGTTCATTTTGGTCATTTGAACTTCAATAGTTTGCTCTACTTGCAAAAGAGGGACATGGTTATTGGCTTGCCTACACTTGAGTCCATTGAATAGCATGCATGTGAAGGTTGCATTCTTGGAAAAATGCATCGTGCTTCTTTTCCAAAAGATAGCCATACACACACCACACAAAAATTACAGCTTGTTCATTGTGATGTATGTGGTCCCCTCAAGACTCCATCTTTTGGGAAGCATGTATATTTTGTTACCTTCATTGATGATGCTACTCGCCATACATGGGTGTATCCTATGAAAGCAAAGAATGAGGTATTTTCTTGCTTCAAAGGATTTTTAGCTATGGCTGAAACTTTTTCTTCACAAAAGCTTTTGAATCTACACACGGATCGTGGTGGTGAATACATGTCACATGAATTTAATGCTTTTCTTTATGAAAGAGATATTTCACACCAATGTACGGTGCCATATACACCTCAGCAAAATGGTGTTGCTGAGCGTAAAAATAGAACTCTACTTGAAATGGCACGATGTATGGTTAAAGGAAAGCATCTTCTTGATACATTTTGGATGGAAGCGGTCATGTGTGCAAACTATGTGTTGAATCTCTGCCCTACAAATGCATTGAGAGTCATCACTCCTTATGAGGCTTGGAATGGTCATAAGCCTATGGTTAGTCATATGCGTGTGTTTGGTTGTCTGGCATATGCTCTTGTGCCATCACAACAATGTCACAAACTTGATGACAAGGCAAAGAAATGTATATTTGTTGGTTATATTGCTGAAAGTAAGGGATATTGCTTGTACCATCCATTGACGAACAAAATTATTGTGAGTCGAGATATGGTATTTGCTGAAAATTCAGTTTTCCCTGTACTTGAATGCAGAAAACAGCCAAGAGTTAGCTAACAAGATGTGTTTGATACACTCATGCCCTTGTTCCAAAATGGTGTGCTTGACTATGGCTATGTAGACCAGCCAAGTGAGGTTCAAAGGGCTGAAAAATTCCAGCAAAATAGAGTTGAAAATGCAAAGAATTTCTAGCCAAACATGGCTGAAATTTTTCAGCCAAAAAATGTCCAAACTACTGGAAATTTCTAGCCACATAAGGCTGAACATTTGCCTCAAAATATGGCTGAAAATGAGCATGAATTTCAGCCCATGAATGATATAAATGTCGATGATGTATTACATAATGAACGCATGTCTATCAAGAGTGCAGAAAGTATGCCAAAGTGGCTGAAACAAACTTTGCATGACAGCAAATTGAGTGCACCTTTACTTGGTAGAATAAGATCAAGCTCTCGCCATGCATCAAGTAATTTTGTGGATTATTCTCTTATTGCTACAACATGTAATAAAGAGCCACTTTCTTCTGAAGATGCATGTGACGATCCTCAATGGATGAGCGCTATGGAATCAGAAATGGATTCCATACATAGGAATCGTACTTGGGAGTTATGTGAATTGCCAAAAGGAAAGAATGCCGTTGGTACAAGGTGGGTTTACAAGATTAAGAGAAAATATGATGGTAACATTGATCGCTACAAAGCTAGATTGGTTGCCAAAGGATATGCGCAACAATATGGCATTGACTATGAGGAAACTTTCGCACCTACTTCACCCATGACTACCATTCGTACCGTGGTTGCATTGGTTGTCCATCGAGGTTGGAAAGTGCATCAGTTGGACATAAAAACAGCCTTCTTGAATGGTGATTTGCATGAAGAGGTTTATGTGAAGCAACCTCACTATGAAAGGGAAAGAGCATATGGTTTGTCGCTTGCATAAAGACTTGTATGGTCTCAAGCAAGCTCCACGTGCATGGTATGACAAAATCCATAAGCACTTGATTGCTCTTGGCTTCATATGTAGTTCGATTGAAAGCACACTCTATGTACGCAAAAATGGGGCTGATCTTATAGTGCTTGTTCTTTATGTCGATGACATACTCTTGACTGGGTCATGTGATGCAAAACTTGACATTCTTATGGCTGATTTGCAACATACTTTTGATGTCACTTATCTTGGTCTTTTGAGCTACTATCTTGGAATCCAGTTTGTATCCATTGAGGGGGGAATTGTTATGCATTGAAAAACTAGTTCAGCATTTTGACTTTGAGGATTGCAAGCTAGTTTCCACACCATTTGAGATAGGATTCAGGTTTACAATCGAGTATTCCAGTGATGCATTTGACACTTCTCTTTATCAACAAGCTGTGGGATGTCTTATATATGCATGTAACACAAGGCCAGATATAAAGTATGCAGTTTCCCAGTTGAGTAAATTCATGCATAGCCCTGGCACTAAGCATTGGTAAGCGGTAAAACGTGTGTTTAGATATCTGAGAAGCACTTTGAGCTTATGTCTCTTTTATTGGAGAGATGTTCAACCATGCTTGCATGCTTTTACAGATAGTGATTGGGTTGCTGGTTATGATACTCGCATGTCCACTAGTGGTAATTGCTTTTTCCTTGGAGACTCATGAATATCTTGGTTGAGTAAGAAGCAACCTACAGTGGCAACATCGAGTTGTGAAGCTGAATATAGGGCAGTTTTCACAGCTATAGTGGAATGTATATGGCTGAGACACCTATTGATGGATCTTTGCATGGAGATTGATGTTGGTACGCATATTCTCACTGATAGTTAGAGTGCTTTGGTTGTTGCACAAAACCCAGTGTTTCATGCATGTACCAAACATATTGATGTGCATTATCACTATGTGAGAGAATGCCTTACATCAGGGTGTCTCCTACTTAAGAAAACCTCACCATGACCCTCTTTATCAAACTTAAAAGGCTTTATGCAAAAAATGTAACTGCTATATCAATGACCACATGGATGTACAAAAATGGTATCACAGAAGTGTACTTCATGTGTACGTGCCCAATATACATAGTAAAATGGTATTGAAAGGCTGAATTCATAGCCCAAACACTAGCCAACAACACCTACAAGTGTTGATCAAATCTGTTCCTTAAGCTCAAAAGCTTGCATAAAATTTTGGTGGCCACTCCCACCACAATTGAAAATGTTTCAAGAAACTTGTAGATTTACAAGCATGGCTGAAAACACAACCCCAAAGATGAATATTCATTGTCAGCAAAGTACAAAAAGCACTCTTCTTGATGTTCTCAAAACTCTATAATGAGATCTATGTGCAAAATTGCTCCAAAATGACTCCAAAAATCACCCCAAAAATGCTTGAAAACAAGCTTTGAAAGCAAAGAATGAATCTTTAAGAGCCCAAAACATGTCACTCTTTTCCCTTTCTCAAGCACCACAAGAGTATACCTTAGTGGCAAGAGATTGTTAGTTAAACGAGCTCTGAGGGGAACAAACTAGGATGGGTGACCTCTTGGTAAGTATCGGGAAGCTATGTCTTCCTTGATCATTTAGGTCCTCCCTTGCTCATAGCCTAGAGCACCCACGATGATGCATATGAAACCGTATGCCCTTATCTATGGCTTGGTCATTGCCTTAATCATAAGCTTTAGGTGGGTGGGCAGGTGCTCACTTTGTTCACACAAAAAGCAACAATGATTTTGCTTTGGAATGCTTCCATACTAGTGAATTATTTTAATGGCGATGTACCATAGTGGACTCTTCTTCTCAAGAGCTCCATGAAAATACCCTCAAAGTAGAAAAACAAGATCCAAATGCAACACACAATACTCCACACTGAGGCTAAAAATACATAGAAAACACATAGTGCATAGACCACAGACACAAATTTCTTATGTCACACAAATGCAATGGAACTTATGATATGTTTCTGACCAGGCCACTATATGTTTTATTAAAGAATATATACAAAAAATTTCGGCATCCATTTTGCCTTTCACATGGATGCTAACGGTAACATTGCTTTTCTTCTTGACTTCTATAGCTTGTAATCCTTTTCCCTTTCATCTTGGTCAGCATATGTATCAACTTCTTAGATCCTGGATCTTTGTATCATGCTTGCTTCCTAATTGATGGAAATCAAAATCAAGACCATATGGTAGAGTTACCTTTTCTTTGTCTTCATCATACCAAGACCTCTGTTCTTCAAACACAACATCCCTACTCATAGTGAATTTCTTGGTTGAAGGATTGTAGAACTTGTAACCCATCTGTGTTAAATTATGTCCAATGAATATTGCCTTTATTGTCCGTTCATCTAGCTTACCTCTGATTTGTGAAGGTACATGAACATAAGCTAAACAACCAAACACCTTGCAATGTTTAAGACTAGGTTTTTCTTCCATACCATGCTTCATAAAGAGTCATACCTTGGAGTGATTTGGATGGTAGTCTATTGAAAAGGTACACAACGTTGAAATAGCCTCTCCCCATAGATAATGTGACAACCTCTTTTCTTCAAGCATTGTTTTGGCTGATCCAACCAATATCTTGTTTCTTCTCTCTAGAATTTCATTCAAATGATGAGAGCACCTGGTAGTCAATTTCCTCTTGATGCCTTTATCTTGCAAGAACTCATCAGACTCTTTAGAGAAGTTTTCTCCCCCTCCATCAGATTTGAGCTTCTTGAGCGTTCTACCCGTATGGTTCTCCACATGTGCTAGATACTTTTTGAAGCAATCAAACACTTCATTCTTACTCTTCATAAAGTATAGAATAGTCCATCTTCTATGGTCATCAATAAATGAGAAATAATACCTTAATCCTACCAATGAATGTTCTTCAATTGGTCCCAACACATTAATGTGTACTAAGTCCAAAAGGTTGTTTTGGATGTAGTCTTTGTGCTTAAATGGTTGTCTTTGTGCTTTCCCAATCTGACATGCATCACATTTGTTGATCATGTGTTGCTTTAATATTTTTGGCACTCCTACAACACTTTTGATCCCTACATATATCCTTCAAGGTTCTTTCATTCACTATGAGGTAGCCTCTTATGCCACACTTCAAGCTCACTTATGTTTTGAGACCCAAAGTTGATTAGAGCTATGTTTTTGGTTTCTCCTACTTCAAAAGAAAAGAGCCTACCATGCTTCTCACCTCTAGCTATCTTCTTGAAGCCTTGACATGGATCTTCCACAAAAACTCCATGTTGAGAAAACCTAACTTGAAAGTTATTAGGTTTTTCTAATAGTGGGAACATAGAGTATCTTGCTCAAAACATTTCTCCTGCCATTGAAAGCCTTGACAACACCAATCTTTGCCACATTATGCTTTTTATCATACCTTGTTTGTACTTCATGTCTATGCTTTTGACTTTCCAAATTAGATAAGAGAGCTATGTTTCCTCCAACATGATTTGAACATCCAGAATCTAGATAGAATAAATGATCATCTTCTCTACCTTCCTTGTGGCCTAGATTCATCAAAAGCAATGAATCTTCATGTTGTTGATATTCGTAATAATTTTTGTAGTTGTTATGGCCTCTATCATTATTGTTGGAGTTGTGTCCTTTGTATCTATTATTTCCATATCCACCTCTTCCACTTTCTTTCTAAGTCTTCCTATTGAACCAACAATCCTGAGTGGTCTAGTTGGTCTTATCATAGATGGCATAAGGTTGAACATTCTAGCCTTTTGGTTTGTCATGCTTTGGTCCTTTTTTCTTCCCTTTCCACTTGATCTTGCCTACAAAGTTGGTTTGGGAAGTCTCCTCTTCATCCTCTTCCTTCTTCTTACATTTCAACTTCTTATCTTTCTTACTTGCATATAGAGCACTAGTTGAATTACCATGATAGGAGTTACCTTCCTTTATGCTATTGTTGGCCTCTCGATTAAAGATTTGTCCACGAAAGATGTTGAAATCTGGATTTTGCACATTCATGATGAGGTCATAGACTATGGTGAAAAATTGCCATTACTTGTCACCTCTAATCCCATTCAAAATTTTCCTCATGATAGCCTCTTCTTCAATTTGCTCTCTAGTGGATGCTAATTGGTCTCCAAAGTCCTTGACCTTTGTAACAAACTATGTGATGGTTTGTTTTGGAGTCTTCAACATCTCGTTGAACTTGTTTAGTTGCTCTAGAGTCTATGAAATTAGTATGCAGATAATAGTAGGTTCGGGGAATGGGGATTATCGGATAGCTCGAGTGCATTTCTATTCCCATACAAAGTACAATCTTAACATTCAATATGCCTTAATAAAAAAAACAGATGACAGATACTTAACAGGAGCGCACAAATATGGCACCAAAGTATCTCTATATATTACTGCTCAGAATACAAGTTCTTTGTATACACAATTTTGACTTAACTCTACTCCACTCAATCTCTCTCTAAGAGATTCCAATAGTCATATGAATGAGATATTCCCGTTACATGGTATGCTTGTTTAATTCACAAGAAGTTCAATGGACCTATTTGCAAAAATACATAAATAAGATTTACAAGAATATACATACTAGTGGCAGCTTAACATTGGCACACACGATGGACTCGAACCCAAAATTTAAGAATCATCCATAACAGATGAGGGATTGTTAATTCTTCCTAAATCATAAAGAAATTCATCAAAAAATTCATGGAGATTGGTGACTCTTGAGTCAATAATTTTTGCAAAAATATCCTCATCTGGATTTTGATGAAGTTGGGTAGTCCAGGAAGCATTAGCTTTCAAAAAATCAGTATTAACCTTTCTCAAAAATCTTGAGTAGCTAACCATTCTTCCTCATGTCATAATCGAACTCTTTGTAGCTTTGCACTTTGCTAACTTAATCTAGCTTCCATATCAGTAATCTATTTCTGCAATTCTTCTTTACTCTAAGACAATGAGAAATTCTCTACCTCTTTATCGAGGAGCATCTGAATATTATTAGTATTAGCCTGATTAATCTCCTCTAACTAAATTTCCAATTCTTTTAACTCTTCAACCTTGGCCATAGAAGCCTTAAGTCTTTTAGTTAGTAATACAATCTGATCATTGGTAAATTCGGGTTTTGTCAATAAACTAGCAGCCTAATTCTACAAATCATTTTTATTAGCATAAACTTGGTAAAATTCCTCTTTAACCGCTTCAAGTTGCTTAGTAACTTCTTGATGATCTTCAGTTATTTCTTCAATATGGATCTCCATATCATTAATCCTATTTTTTAAAGATTGAAAATCTTCATTAGAACAACTATCCTATCCAGCTAATGCATCCTGTAATTCATCATTCTGTTGCTTTAAAAGCAACAACTCAACATACAACTAATCCGATTGTGATTGAGCAGAAATTCAAACATGTTGCTTTTTTTCCATCTGAATAGAGCACAACATTAACAATCTAGCAACATCCGTAATCGTGTTGGCTTGAACCTGATAACTTTTAAGAAACCATGGATATATAAATGAAGAACAGTTGATGGCTGGTAACTAGACTCTACCTACTTGATTCCTCCAATGATCAAGATTTCTCCTATTGAATTTAGGAAAATAGAATGAAGGTGAAGACCGTGACTGCAAGAGCTAATCAGTTTTAGTTCGTCGAGATGTTGAGGGCTAAGAATCTTGATCCTGTTGCATAGGTTGATGGGGTTTCACAGCCTGACTGCATATTAGTGGTTGCTATGATGATTGATTATGTTATTCAGACTGACCTTGACCTTGCACAACTCATTTGATACTATTCTTGTTTTCCACTGGGTGTAAGGTCAAGGTTAGTCTGAATTGCCTAATCCATCATCATAGCAGCCACCAACAAGCAGTCAACCTATTAACCCCCATCAACCTATGCAGTAGGATCAAGATTCTCAGCCCTCGACATGTCGACAAACTAAAATCGATTAGTTCTTGCAGTACGAATCGTCTAATCAATAAAAAATTATTATAGCAATTATCTTTGAGTTGTTGCAGTGTACCAATCCAAAAAAATTAATGATTCCTCTTGTAAAAGTTTTTTATGAATAGAAATCTAGAGATTGGGAATAGTAATTTCCATAGCCACTATGGATTCTAGACTGGACACAACTTTAAAGGGCGTGAAGCTAGTAGACACCTTATAAAAAGTTTGGTAAGCCCACAAAATCTAAGATAAGTATTCTTCCCATTTATTCTGACACTCAAGGAGGAACTTCTGCAACATAGTTAATAAAAGCTTGTTGTTGCTTTGTGCCAATCCATTGGCATAAGGATAATAAGGGGAAATAAATTTATGCTCAACTCAAAAAGAATCCAAAGCTAGCTCTAATGGAAGACTGTATCGAGGAAGTAATTCCGTCATTGACATTGTGGCTAGACTATGCGCAATTGAATGGCGCAAACTCCACACCTCTACCCAACATGTAGAATAATCTATACAAGTCAAAGTAAAGACTTTACTTGAAGTGACTAGAGGGCAATGGGACCAATAAAGTCCAAAACCCATTTTTGAAAAGGCTCCAAAGGTAAGGTGGGCTATAAGGGGAATCGATGAATATCACGTGGTTCAACTGTTCGATGGAAAGGATCACAATGTAATACATGATCATGGGCATCCTTATGCATAGAAGGCAGCCATAATCCACTATGTAATATTTTTTGAACCGTTAAATCCATACTTAGATGGCCACTAGACACACCAGAATGAGCTTTTGTAATAACCATAGGGACTTCATGTGGTGGCACAATGCAGCAAAATGCCCATAACATCCTTATAATACAATTGATCAAGAATAATGGTAAATCTTTGACTCTAGAATTACAGCTTCTTTTGGGTTGTAGATCCTAGGTGGGAAGGTGGGACATTGGTTCCCAAAAAAGAAACCATTTCCTCGTACCAAGTTGGAGTACCAAAGTTTCATTGAGTTTTGTTAAAAGGACAACTTCCCTCAAGTCCGCCTTTTAATCTCTGTTCGGGTTCTTGGGGATGGTAGGGGTCTGATACTTCAGAGGCCCTTTATCTAGTTTTCCCACTTAACTAACAAATTAAGCAGTACACTATTACTCAGTATCAATTCTTCTACACAGTCTTACTACTCGCATTCCAATTATTCTTTATGCCGTAGGTAACACAGAAGTTAATGATCACCATAGCGCAGATTGATCATCGTCACCGAACATTACTATGTTAACCAAAAATTAATGTAATTCAACAAAGTAAATTAACAGTACTCAGGGTTACTAGAATCTGCACTCCGACGTCTCCAGCAGGATCGCAAATTGCCCAGACAGACAGTCTGGCGATCCCGTCTCCTCTCTTTGGAGAACACCGTAATGCCTCTTCATTAATAGAAAACGGGTTACATCACTTCGCTACGACCTTTCGGTACATGCGGTATAGAAAAAATATAATATTACATGATGCCAATCCGGCGGCCTAACACTGGCACGCACGGTGGACTTGAACCCGCAAGGAAAACAAAATTAAGGCTCATCTACGATGCCTTGGATATACATGGTTCTTGCTAGTTTGAAAGTTCTAGCGATTTTATGTTTTAATGAATCCAACATTAGTTTTAATGTTTTCGGCTCCACCAGCTGTGCGTTAGTTCGGACTGAACTTGCCGCAATGACCTGACTCCCCAGAACTTCATTCTGGGTCTGCAAAAATGCTTCTTGCAAATAAAAGTCATTGGCAAGGGCTGTATCGCGGCTCAATCTCATATCATTAATTTGTCCATCTATTCTGGATAGTCCCTCTGCTTGAAAGCCTAGCTGCTTTTCTCTTCGTTCCAACTCCTGAGCTTGATATTGAATGGTTTGATAATAAGCATCTCTTTCTTTCTTAATCCTTGCTATCTCCTTCTGAAGTTGAATGGTTAAACTCGTCTTGGCCTTGAGAGCAGAATTCACCTGAAACAGATCGGTAGTTGCGGCCTGGAGTTCTACATTAGTCTGCTTAGCTAAAGTAGCCATCTCCTGTCCTCTCTACATGACCTCATCAAGCTGTATTCGAGTTTCCTCCAACAAATTGCCAATCGCCACTCGAGCATCTTCTTTATCCTGTACCAACTGATTTAACTGCTTGATCTCTTCATCACGAGCACTTAACAAAACATCCTTGGCTTTTAACTCTGCCAATGCTGCATGGTGTTGTGCAATCATTGTGACTTGCTCTGCAATCCTAGCTTGAAGTTGCTGAAGTTGCATGTGCAAAGCATGGTTGTCTGCCTTAACGGCATCTGCTTCTTCCTGTAATGGGGCAATATTAACCTCTAAAACATCAACTTTGTGTTGTAGCTCCTGTCTTATATTGTTGGTTGCCATCTTCATTTGCATTGGTAACTGCTGCGAGAATTGGATCAAAAGTGGACCCATAGATTTGAGTTCATGAAACATTGGGATTGGAGAAGGAAGAGTGGGAAGGGATTGGGATATAGAAGCGGAAAACAGATGAGGGGAAGATGGTGGAGAATAGTTGGGAGAAGAAGATGGAGAATTGGGTACGTTGGGAACAACAATAAGAATGTTAGGCACCAACATTATTCCGGTGGTCTGCTGCTTTGTTGCTTCCGTTCGGTCAATCACAACATCAACCAGAGCAATCACTTCATTGAGAATCTGTACAATAATTGGTTGAACAGCATCTTGATTCTGCTGATGAGAATCCTCTCGAGAAGAAACTTCTTCAAAGTCGACAGTGGAAGCACCTTGTTCCTGCTGCTAGATTGGAGAAGAATGGGCAGAAGAATCAACATGAATGGAGGTAGCGGTGTCGTGGAAGACCTCTTCTTCGTGTCCAGCGTTGGATCCTTGCACTTGGCTCTCAGAGGGACTTATACGGCTGTGTTTCCGGCGAAGAAGTTGAAAAAGATCTGCATCATCATCTTCCTCATCTTCGATCATCCGAGTAGATTCTTCATGCAACAGGAAGGGAGTGTTTGGCGGGGGTTGCGCGGCTTGAATGGATGGAAAAAGAGAAGTGAGGATATAGGGTAGACGCAAACGCGGAAGGTCACCCTTATTGAGCTGTTTGATAACCGCAACACATTCACGGTGAATGCGCTGAAAATAAAATGATGCAAAATTAACTGACTCAGCCATATCTATCATCGAGTAGAATGGGCAGGAGATACCGTAGGTGCGTTTTTGCAAGTTCAAAATCGAAATTAAAGACTGTAAAGCGGTATGCTCCGGGTCAGGTCGACATAGAATGGCGTACTCATTAGATGAGTGCCGTGGAAATAACCTGGTCATGGTGGCTACAGGAAGGAGTGGACCATTCTCCAATCCACCACGAGGAAGTCGGAAGGCATCGGCAAACGAAGCCAAAGTGATCACCACTCGTGACGGTAAACAAAGGATAGGCCAACTCTACTCCGTAGCAGGTGTGGCAACGATAGTGGAAATAATCTGCGCATAAAATGGTTGACACTCCACTGAATGCCAAGGCAATTCAGCAAAGTTCAAAAGACCAGGGATACGCAAATACTCACTCACTTCATGGCTGAGTCCTTCATGGAAGGTAGCGACATTGGCTAGTGCTTCCATGGCGCGCACGAGGACACAAGAACACAGAAAACAAAGAACGCAGAAACACACAGACACAAGAGCGATTATCAATAAAAGGAATAAGATTAAGTAGACACACAGGCAACATGAGGCGATCGAAAACCCTAATCATCGCGCGGTTTGAAATGATAACCTTCATAATTACAGCGTGCATGCATGAGCAGAGACAGTAACATAGGGCGGCGATTAATCATATTTAGATATCAAAACGAGGAGACTGACGGTCTATATTCAGCCGAAACAAGGAAATAAAAAGAAAATAAGTGACACGCGGAAAACCGAAGAACACGTCAGCGGTAATCAGTCGGTTGATGATATGGGCGTAACTTTGAACCATTAATCACTTTGGGAAGGGAAACTCCGGTCAATGTAGTCAAACCAAAAAGTAGCGGGTCCCACTTGCTCACTAATCCATAAGGACCAAACCACCATAATTTAAATTTTCTAGCAGATCGATTTGCTTTAGCATTATAAAATAACACAAGTTGGCCCACCGTAAACACAGGAGTCTTGAGGAACCGATCATGGGTACGGGCTTGACGAAGCTGAACTTCTTGAAGAGTCATGAAGCTTTCCTAGTGCTGTTCATCCAATGCTCTGAATGCATCCAACCGAAATGGCAAAGAGTCTTCTGGCAGCAATTTCTGAGCTAAGGCAACGCGTAAACTCGACACTACTACTTCCATCGGTGCAATGGCTTCCAATCCATAAGCAAGCTTGAATGGGGTCATGCCAGTGGCAACTTTGTAGGTAGTTCGGTAAGCCCACAAAACTGCAGGTAGTAACTGGTCCCAATGTTCCAGACATTCCAAAAGCAATTTGCGGAGCATAGTCAACAAAGTCTTATTGGTACTTTCTGCCAAACCATTGGCACGTGGATAATATGGTGAGCTGAATTTATGGACAATTTGAAAAGTCTGAGTCAGTACTTGCATTAAGCGGTTTGCAAAATGTGTTCCTTGATCTGTCACTATTTCCAGAGGTAATCCATAACGCGGGAAGACATCCTTCATCAGGCATTTTTCTGCTGAAACAGCTATGGCTGACCGTAATGCCCAAGCTTCCGCCCATCGAGTGGCGTAATCGGTACAAGTCAAGATATAGCGATTGTTGGTGAGAGTAGCTAGAGGTGTTATGGGACCAATAAAATCTAGACCCCACTTCTGAAAGGGTTCCAGCGGTAAGAGAGGTTGAAGGGGAAAGAGGTGCCGATGTAATGGCTGTCCAGACCGTTGACAGGTATCGCACTGCTGCACAAACTGAGTCACATCTTTGTAGATGGTAGGCCACCAAAGCCCACTTTGCAGAATTTTACGGTGAGTAAGATCAGTTGCAAAATGTCCACCGGAGGGTAATGAATGAGCCATAGCAATAACCGATTCTACTTCATGTGGTGGAATACATTGAAGTAAAACACGAGTATGATCCATGTAGTACAGTTGGCCTACAATCAACTGGAATCTACGACTGTAAACTACAAATTTCTACCGCAAAGCCGGGGGAGTATGAGGAGGAAGACACACGTTAGTTAGAAAAGTGAGTAACGTATCATAGTATGTAGGAGGAATAAGAGGTTCGGTAGATTTTTCAATAGTTGACTCCGTAGTGTAAATTGTCGGTGTAGTGTCATCAACCCCCACCGGAGCTTCACTGGAATCCAACCGAGATAGAAAATCCACCAATGCATGTGTTGTGCTGGGTCGATGAATAACTTCATAGTCGAATTCATGTAATAATAAAACGCATCGAGCCAAGTGACCACCTAAATGTTGCTGCCCGACCAAATACACAAGTGCGGCATGATCCACGTGGAAGGTGAATTTTCGGCCCAACAAATAATGTCGGAATTTCTTCATAGAGTACACCAACCCAAGACATTCTCGTTCGGTCACTGAATAGTTCCTTTCAGCAGGCGCTAATCGGCGACTTGCATAATATACAGGCTGAAACCATTTGTCAGTTTGCTGCATTAGAACGATGCCAATAGCTATGTTCGATGCATCCACAAAGACATGGAACGGACGGTCCCAATCAGGTGGTTGCAAAATGAGGGCCTGCATCAATAAAACCTTTAAACGATCAAATGCATTTTGGCACTCTGGAGTCCATTCGTACTGCCGTGGAGGACTAGTCATAAGCCGATTAAGTGGTGTTGCTAAATGAGCTAACCACCGTAAATGTCTGCCATGCCACCAGATCTGGCCCGGGAAGCACATAACTTCTTTTGGTGTTGTGGGGACTGGAGCCTCCAACACGGCTGCAACATTATCCGAATCAACTTGTATTCCTTGTGCAGAGATAATATGTTTGAGTAGTTTGCCACAAGATACCGTAAAAACTGACTTTGTCGCATTCAAGCATAATAGGTATTCGCGACATTTTTCAAAGCAGCACCGTAAATGATACAGGTGCGCCATAATCCTGCCAAATAAGGAAAAGTCATCCAAATATACTTGCATAAAAGTAGTCAGGTAGGGTGAAAAGACTTCTTGCATACATTGTTGAAACGTACTTGGAGCATTCCTTAACCCAAACCACATTACTGTACAAGCATAAACACCCCAGTTTGTGATTAAGGCTGTTTTAGGTATATCCTATTCGGCCATCCTCACCTGGTTATAACCACTGTAGCCATCCAAAAATGAATACATCTCGTGCCGTGCCACCCGGTCAAGCATTGTGTCCAGAAAAGGGAGAGGAAATGGATCCCGTACAGTAGCAGCATTCAGTTTTCGGTAATCAACACAGATGCGCAACTGTTTATTTTTCTTCGGGACGATCACGATTGGAGATATCCATTCAGCATGCTCGATTGGTACGATGAATCCCACCTTTAGTAACCGATCGAGTTTTGCTTTGACCTGTGCTGCATAATTGGGGTTCATTCGGTAACTGGACTGTTTGATTGGCTTCGCTTCTGGTTTGAGCACTACCCGATGTTGATAAATCCGCGCGTCCAGACCTTTCGTATCTCGATAGTCCCAAGTAAAAACATCGGAGAACTCACGCAGGAGTCGTATCAAATCATCTTGAAATGTCTTTGACAATCCTACCTTAATCTTAATGGGTCGCGGGTTGATCGCATCATCCAAATTATATGTTACTAACTGATCTTCCGGTACATAAAATTGTCGAGGTTTTACGAGATCATCAGCTGACTGCAAAAGGTGATGTAAGGTGGCTCCATCCATAGCGACACTATCATCGGCAGGTGCATCTCCAGTCACTGGTACCACCGGCAAGCGGCCAGACTCCAATTGTCTGCGACCGACTGGAGATCTACAGTACCTAATGAGATCAGATCCTTATTGGTCTTTAGAAACGCCTCTTCCTTGTCGTCAGATAAGCCATCCAACATGTGGACTGGCTTTGCTACATATGGTCTTGCATGAACCTCGCAGGGCTGCATGGCATCCAATTTAACTACATATTTACGATGGTTATCTTTGAAAGTTAACTCCTGTGCGGACCAATCCTGTACCACTTTGGCTTGTTTCAACCATGGTCGACCGAAAAGTAGATTGTAGTCGAGGCTGGATTCTGGTAGTTCGAGAACTACAAAAGTCATTTTAAACATGATACCTTGCAAGGTAATTGGAATATTTCATACTAGTCCCACCGGATGGACTCGAGATTGGTCTGCCATTCGTACAAAAAATTGTACGGGCTCGATTTGGGTCCACCCCAATTGCTTGCAGAGTGCTGTCGTTGCTATATTCACACCTGAACCTCCATCAATTAGCACTTGAATAATCTTGTGATTTTTATGCCAGACAGTGATCAATGGGACTGAATGATCCACCGTAGAATTAGCTTCCGGTTGTATTGTGGCAGTCGCCGGAGTACAGGAAGATCCAGGACTAACCTGTTGTTGGAACTGCTGCCTGACTCCTGGCACTAAGGCAAGCAATTGTCCCAAAGGGAGTGTAATTGAAGCCTTGGTTAGAATATCCCATACCTGATCTGTTTGGATCGTACTTCTCACCGATTCTGATGATGATTCTATTGTTGTTGGGGCAGTAGTTTGTTCATTCGCTCTTGCCTTAGGTAGGGGAACCTGTGTTACCGGAATTGGATCAGGAAACACCATTGGCTCTTTAGTTGTCCATTGACTAGCCCTTGTATACATTCGCTACTGCTCATGGATACCAGGCTCGAGCACCTCAATGACGGGTTGTAACTGCTTACCCGATCGAGTCTGAACCGCTGCTGCTTGTGATTCAACTAGTGAACTATAGACCATGTTGGTCATTGGATTCTGTCGCTCCTTCTTCCTTTTGTCGTACTCTGCTGCATCCTTGCAAAATCTACGAATGTGGTCGATCTCGTCGAAAAAATGACATCGAGGTGGTGGAAGAGAAGTACCTTCTGTTGATGTATTCGCCAGCCATCGATTTGAATTAAAATTGGTGTTCTGCTGACCCCTATAATTCCGATATCCTTGTGATTGATTGGTTCGCATCTGTGGTGGCATGTAATGGGCTGCTGGCTGACCTGGTTCCTGTGTGATGGCATTTACAGCTGCTCTCCCCTGCACCTTGACATTATACGCGCAATTTTCCGTTGAGTATCCTCTTGTGTTACAGATGGCACAATACATCTTGTTAAGGGCACATGTAGCAATGGTGTGCCTTGGATTTTTGCACTTAGTGCAATACATCTGTTTAGCCAGATCATATGTTACATCTTACTAGCCTTCAACCACCTCAAGTCTTCGGTGAATCCCCCAACTTTATGCTCTAGTTGCAGGGCCATTGCAATAACAACATCTAGTTTCATAGCCCCCAAACAACGGATGATCATTATTTGTCTTAACTATGGGGTCAAACCGTTAATGAACCACTGGGTTATAACATCATCCGGTAGATTAGCATGTGCTGGAGGTAGTTGTCTTAAGTGAGTTCTAATGTTGCATATTCCTGAATAGTCTGGTGCGGCTTTTGTCGATTGTTCTGCAAATAGTCGAAGATTTCGGTAGGATTCTTCTTCAACCTAAACCTCTGTAAAAACGCCTCTCTCACATCATCATAGTTAGCGAAATGGTTGATATCATACTCTGTTAGCCACCTCGCTGCTTCATTGACCAATGTAGCCTGAAATACGATGGCCTTGTACGTCGGGTCAGGTGGGGGGTTTAATACTCCATAACTAATCTCAAACGTACGCACATGTGCATCAGGATCATCCCCTGGAAATCCACCGAACTTTGTGTACGTCACCCCTGTTGAACCGGCCGAAGTGGAATGATTGGATGTGGCTGTTGCTGTTGTTGTTGCTATTGTTGTTGTTGTTGTTGACCACTCATGGTGCTAATATTGGTACCGCTGCTGTTTCCTGAGTTCTGAGGGGGTATGCCTTGTCCTTCGGAATCTGTATTATCAGACTGCTCACCTTTTGGCTCGAAAATAGCGTTGAATCTCTTACGTATCTCTAAATCAAATAGTCTATCCTCAGTTGTGGTATCAAAAGGAGGCAAGTTTGCCCCAAACAATGGTGTGCATAATAAGGATCCACTAGGGATTACCACACTGTCACCGAAAAACTGTAAATTCCCACCAAATCGTACTGAACTTTCACCGGAACTTGTCGAACTTTCACTGAAACAAGGTATACTTCACCGGCAACTATCTCTCTGGGTAACACGACTTTATCCCCGGCAAGGTTCAAATTCTGACTAGATGGTGTCGAATCAACTGCGCACTACGTCCCTGTACACTCAGCAGTTATTGTACCTTCTTCAGAACGTACCGAAATTATACCGGAATCTACCGGAATCTCATCATGTATCACCGAACTGGTACCGGAATCACTGCTAACTGGCTCCGATCCTTCGACAACTGGGCTTAAATGGCGTGCACTTCTACCGCTTGAGGGTGTCCCTAATAGATTTGGAACTGCCCAGGGGTGCTAGTCTCTTCTATACTTCGGATAAGACTCGTCAGACCCAGTAACCGGCATATATCACCTCTGTACGGCTTGCCTTACGTGCTGCTCTACCTAACTAATTTCTTAATCAATTGCCATCTTCCCACAGATGGCGCCAATGTTAAAAGGACAACTTCCGTCAAGTCCGCCTTTTAATCTCTGTTCGGGTTCTTGGGGATGGTAGGGGTCTGATACTTCAGAGGCCCTTTATCTAGTTTTCCCACTTAACTAACAAATTAAGCAGTACACTATTACTCAGTATCAATTCTTCTACACAGTCTTACTACTCGCATTCCAGTTATTCTTTACGCCGTAGGTAACACAAAAGTTAATGATCACCGTATCGCAGATTGATCATCGTCACCGAACATTACTATGTTAACCAGAAATTAATGTAATTCAACAAAGTAAATTAACAAAACTCAGGGTTACTAGAATCTACACTCCGACGTCTCAAGCAGGATCACAAATCGCCCAGATAGACAGTCTGGCGATCCCATCTCCTCTCTCTGAAGAACACCGTAATGCCTCTTCATTAATAGAAAACGGGTTACATCACTTCGCTACAACCTTTCGGTACGTGTGGTATAGAAAAAATATAATTTACATGATGCCAATCCGGCGGCCTAACAGTTTGATATGCAATATGGAATAAATCTGCATCTAGGAAGGAGTCATCCACTCCATCCAGTGGTTTGCCATTATCTAATGGAGACAAGAAGTCAACAATAATATGAGAAGAGCCTAGGCAATGTCCTACATTGTAATCAAATTCGTGTAAAAGAAGCACCTATCTAGCTAATCTGCCCACAAGGTTTTGTTTCTTAACTAAATAAAGCAAGGAAAAATAGTGGACGTGAAAAGTAAACACCTAGCCCAACAAATAATGTTGAAATTTCTTTATAGAATAAATGACATGGAAAGTTTGAGACCAATCCAGACCTTGAAGGACAGGTGGTTGCATGAGTAAAATCTTCAATCGAGGTAATGCCATATCACTCTCCAGAGCCTACTTAAATTTTGAAGGTTTGACGTAGGCCAAAGCATTCAAGGGCATCACAATATGAGCCAAGTAATGTAAATGGCACCCATGCCACCAAATCTGACCTAAAAGGTGTAGGAACTCTTTAGAAGTACATGGCAGGGGTACTTGTAAGACCACTTTGACCTTTTCTAAATTGATTGCAATCCCTGTACAAGAAATTCCATGACCTAACAAATTTCCCGATTTGACACCAAAGACTAATTTGGCTGAATTGAGACTCAATTGAACTTCTCGACACTTCATAAAGAAGAGTTATAGCTACCCTAAATGATCTATTTGATGTCGAGAAACTAAAAAATCATCGAGAAATATGTGTATAAAAATTATCAAGAAGGGTGCGAAAATCTACCACATACAATGCTAGAATATACTTGGGGCATTTTGTAATCCAAACTACATTATGGTACAAGCAAAAACACCTCAACTTGTAATGAATGTGGTTTTAGGGATATCTTCTTCTAGCATGTAGACATGGCTATAACCACTCAACCCATAAGGAAAAGAGTATGTTTCCCTACTAGCAACTTCATCTAACATGTCTGATATATCTAACAATTACGAGGCCTCATTTAAGCTACACTGCAAGACTTGAAAGTCAATTTATGCAAGTTCCCAAGAAGCCACATTTAGATGCTCTGAGGCACACTGTACGTTATGTGAGTGCTACTTTGGATTATGCATGGTTTTATGAAGTTGGTGTAGAATTGCAAGTTCATGGACACACGGATGCAGATTGGGCTTGTAGTATTCCAAATAGAAGATCTACTACTGGCTTTCTATTCTCACTTGGAAGTGCATCTATTACATGGAGCAATATGAAGCAATCAACTATTGCTTTATTGAGTAGAGAGGCTGAGTATAGAGGTGCTGGAATGATAGCATGTGAGGCATCTTAGTTAGAGATGCTACTTGTAGATTTAGGTGTGGAAGTGCAAAAGCTTATCACCATCTATTGTCATGTGATATTGACCTTGTTTATGTCAGGAGAGATGAGCAGGTTGCTGATATTTTCACTAAAGCACTTAGAGCTGAGAAATTGAAGAAGTTTCAGAAGATGCTTTGATTATAAGACATGATGGTGAGCTTGAGGGGGAGTGTTGAGATATGGAGCTCAACAAGTGATGACCCATGATGACATATATCACTTTTTCATTTCTCTAACATGTATAGTGTTCACACGAGTATATGTCTGGGATAGTTCATTAGGCTTTACTAGATTTATCTACCAAGAGTGATGGCACATTTGTTTTTTGCCAGCTCATTCATTTGTGGACATTAGGATTTTCCTTATGTATTGTTCTTTATATGTTGCAATTTTTATATTATTGTTTTAGGTCATTCTTGTACATACCTTTTATGTAATAGAAGAAGAAAAAAAAGATCATTCTTCCTTGCCTCAATCTATGTGTGTGCTTCTCTTTGATTGTGAGAGTGTGTGTGTGTTGTTCTAGGCTAGGATAAGCTCAAGGGAATCATGTTTTTCACGATCTTGCGAAGGAATCGTGTTTTTCACGATTCTGTGAAGAGAATCATGTTTTTCCACGATCCTGTGATGAGAATCGTGTTTCTCACGATCCTGTGAAGGGAATCATGTTTTTCCACGATCCTGTGATGAGAATCGTGTTTCTCACAATCCTGTGAAGGAAATCGTGTTTTTTCACGATTCTGTGATGAGAATCGTGTTTCTCACGATCCTTATGAAGGGAATTGTGTTTTTCCACGATCCTGTGATGAGAATCGTGTTTCTCACGATCCTATGAAAGAAAATCGTGTTTTTTCACGATTTTGTGATGAGAATCGTGTTTCTCACGATCCTATGAAGGGAATCGTGTTTTTTCACGATTCTGTGATGAGAATCGTGTTTCTCACGATCCTGTGAAGAGAATCGCGTGTTTTTTCACGATTCTGTGATGAGAATCATGTTTCTCACGATCCTTATGAAGGGAATCGTGTTTTTTCAGATTCTGTGAAGAAATCGTGTTTTTCACGATTTTCTTCCTAGACAATCGTGATTGCACAATCATAAAAAACACGATTTTCTTATGAAAATCGTATTCTGGAAATCGCGATTTTGAGTTTGTTCTCACAATCGCGATTCTGAGCAGATTCTTATAATTTTTTAGTTTTTGATTTTTTAAGTTCTCTCTACACTTTTAGAAGCGCCTTATTAAAATATTAACATGCAATAAAAGTTCTTTCATCAAAAATTCAATTTTCCTTCAAAAAATTCAAAAAACTAAAAATCGTGATTCTGTGTTTTTCAACAGTTTTCTGTGCTTTTGTGCTTTTACCAAAATGTTGAACTTAAAATTATGCAAAAACTTATTGTAAGAAAATTAGCTTTTTGCCTGATCAAGGACTGTCCAAAAAGCTTTGTGTTTGCAAGAAATCGCGATTCTCTTATCTCTTCCCACTCACTCTTTCACTCAAATGAATATTTTTCTAAGATTTCAGGCTTTTATAGACTTAAGACAATCGCGACTGTGAGTGATTTTCACAATTTTGAGTTCCACTTTTCAATTCTTGTTCTTTTACAATTTTTGTGGTTTCATTCAAAAAATCTTATCCCTTCCAACAAATTTTGCTCTCTTTTTTCAACTGATGAAAATCGCAATTCTATATCCAATTCTTAAATCTAATCACTTGATGCTCAATTCTTACTAGAAATTTGAAATTTTTCTTTCCTTCACTTATGCAACTTATGAATTCCTTTTAATATTGCTTACCTTAGTACCCAATAGTGCAACTTAGTCAATTTCTTTATCTTACTGAGAATCGTGATTCTGTGATGAGAATCGTGTTTTTCTCTGAACTTCTTGCTTTTGCACTTTTTGACTTTTCTTCCCTCTTGGTCTTCTCCAATATTCTTCACCAACTCCAGATCAATTGTCACCTGCAGTCATACACCACCAAACTCATTCAAAGAGATTAAATTTTTGAAAAGTTTAAACAACAACTTTTACTCTAAATATTTTTTATTTTTCTTTCAATTTCTAGATTTTTCTTTCACTATTCCCCTTCCCCTTTTCAAACAAATCCTCCTGCAAAAATTCTTAAGAAAAAAGAAATTTGTTTGGATTTTTAATAGATTTTATGAATTTTTTAGTATTTTGAACCCTAAATCAAGGAAAACACTCCACTTAGGGTTTTCTTGTTTCAAGATCCATTGATCTTTTGTTTCAAGATTGCCTATACTCTTTTATGCTTTCAATCTAATCAGTTTGGAAGTAGAGATTTTCAAGAAAATATGTGCTAAGAAGTACAAGTATCAATTCATGCAAAGATAAACTCAAACACCTTTTTTTCAAGAGGCAAAGAAATTTTTTTTTTGAAGATTATTATCTTTCCTTGGATAAACAAATGGATCAATCAATTTGCACATAGCTACTTTACTTGACTTTCCTCATTGCAACCATGTCATCTTTTCCAAGATTTGACAAATTTTGCTTGGTACTTAGTCAAAAAGCAATCTACTTATGCAAAGATACTCACATTTTACATTTCCTTTAACAATCTTGATTCAATTCTTTCCACACACCTGCACTTCACTCTTAAAAGGTATGAGCAACTATCAATTTGCAAGAATTTCACAACTTCTTTATCTCAAAAGGTTAATTCATGCTTCCTTTTCCCAAAAGAAAGGCAAATAAACCTACCTTTTTAGTTTTTCTTTCTTGATTATAGAGTAGTACCTTTTCAATGTGTTCAAATACCATCAACAATGGAAGATCCAGCAAGGTCCAAGACTTCAATGAAGCTTTTGCTTTGTTCCCCGGCAAAGACGCCAAAAAATGTTTGTTGTTAACCTTTGGAGTTGTCCTCTCCAATTATTATAGCACAAAAGATCAACTACATATCTTTAAATTGTCAATCGGGGAAGTATGCAAAGATCACAGCCCCTTCTAGTTAATGGAATCCAAGAATAAGGGTTGGAATGACTGATTT
The DNA here is from genome assembly GCA_020310875.1 of Ceratopteris richardii. Classification (NCBI taxonomy): domain Eukaryota; kingdom Viridiplantae; phylum Streptophyta; class Polypodiopsida; order Polypodiales; family Pteridaceae; genus Ceratopteris; species Ceratopteris richardii. The sequence goes on along the minus strand of CM035417.1, from coordinate 88,681,498 downwards.
TTTGAGAAATTTATGAATAAGGAAAGAAATATTTAGCTTTTTGATTATCTTGAGTTCTACAACAGCATTTTAAATGATCTTTGTGCCTAAGTGTGCCATTTCCACAGTAGAATACAAATATGAAGTCAAATTTCAAAACAGTACCTGTATCACACAGATGAGACAATCACAATTCTGTTAAAAATGATATTTTCTGATTCCAGCTTCATTCTTCTGCTTATTCTTGCTTAATACAAAAAGATTCACCTATCCTTTTTCATCTCACTCAGAAATACACAGCTAAAGCTCACAAATTCCATGGATCACAGAAAGAATAGACTCAACAAATCAAGAGAAAGAGCATGAAAGGCGAAAACACGATTTTTTGCAGGAGAGCTCTTCTCATTACTTGGATAGCATCAGAATAATACAACCAACCTCTTCATAATAGAAGAAATTATCTTTTACACTTTTTCAAGTGTCCCTTTTCACACTTGAATTTTGGTCCTTTTCTCCTTCTATTCTAAAAATATGCTATCTAAGAGCTTCCAAAAATTCTAGAAAAAATACATATGATCCTATTTTACATGAGGAAGACTCTTCCTCAATTTTTACATCATTTGTATAAATATTTCTACAAATTTTTGACATTTTACAGATATTTTTCCTTCAAAAATTGCTTCTTCTAAAAAGGGGCTTCTTTGGTCTATGACTAGTTCTCCCAATCCATCAACATGAACTTTATCTTACTTTTCTTCATAATCTTCTTCTATACAAGAATTTTTTAGAAAAACTCCAAAACAAGAGGAAGAATCGCCTGCTTGAAGCCATTTTAGAGTATCTTCTTCCTCCTCGAACTCTAATTGCAGTTGACCCTCCATTGTTGGTTCCATGCAAATGCCAACTAATTGCATCATGTTGGTGTTCCCTTGGTGATCTAGACCCTCTTCTAAATATATCTGTTTAAGTTCATGTCCCCTTTGCTATACTGACATAGTGTCTTTACCCCATTCATGGATGACACTCACATGCCTCAGCCATGGTCTTCCAATCAAAAGGGGAAATCCTCCTTCTATTTGGGACAGTCTTAATACCACAAAATCCAAAATGAAGAGATTACCTTGTACTTCCAGTGGAACTTTTGGGATCACCCACATTGGCCTTACTTTTCTTTGATCTGCCAAAGTGATGGTGAAGTGGGCTCTCTGGATGGGCGTAGGCCAAGCTTCTCCATTGTATGCTCAGGCATCAAAGTTATGCCAAACCCACCATCCACAATGACTCCTTGTAACTTTAATCCTTTAATTGTTACTCTCAGTCTTGGACTCTTATAGTCTGTGCGAGGTGCTTCTTCTTCACCCTTCCCTTGACCCAAGGTAGTAGTCTTGGCCACTAAGGTGGATGAGGAAGCCTCATCAATAATCTGTAGTACTTCAAACTTGAATTTTGCATCCATTTTTATCAACTCAAGAATACTAACCTCTATTTTGATTGACTTGAATAAACTTGAAGCTCCAGATGTGAAGAGATGGATAGGTATGTGCTTGAAGATGAAGAGGTGTTGCAAAATCCTTGATCTACACCAGCCAAATGAACTCCAGGAGTATATGGTGGGCCCTTTTAGCTTTCCAATGGATGTATTAGACACCCTATGTACCTTGGAATATCACTCTCAAAAAGATAGATCAAAACAGATAAGTTGGAGTTAGCTTGGAGGTGAAAACTTGCTATTCTTGGTTCATACACATGTCCAGTGTTTTACATAATTCTCTGAGCACAGCAGCAATAAGCTTAATTCCTCTTGGGGAAGTCTAGGTAGCTTAAAGAGCTAACTTTCAAGAGTAATCTCATAAAAAATAGTAAACCACACACTGAGAATGAGTTTTAACAAGTGATGACATCATCCCGATTTTCACGGGCTGCTACAGTTTGAGAGCAGTGAGCAGCAAAATGACCATAACTCACAACGTAGGAATCCAATGATTATGAAAATTTGTATGGTTATACTAGACCGTAAGCTAAAACCAACAAGCTTTAAATCACTGAATTATGGTAAGTAACCACTGAGAAACACCTCTGACAAGATGAGTGAAAAAGTCGGGTACCTGACAGAGAAGTGAAAATGCACAGACACTGTTGACTTCAACTAAACATAACTAAAGATTGCAACATCCAAATGACATGAAACTTTGTGAGCATATAGTAGACTTATAGAGCTAACTTTACCAAGTTAAATAACTGAAAATGATGCACCAAGCGCAGAGAAAACATCTCTGCAAGCTGACTGAGAAAAACTGAGAGTAATGGCAGTGAGTAGTACACTTCACAAGAACATGGAAACATGAACTCAAATAATCATGAAAATGAAAGTATATTGCTTGTACAATACAATGACTTACTGATACATATGTGTGCCTTGTAATCACACCTTGATATGGCATAAAGCTCAGCTCTTGGAGGTCTTCACATAGGTCTCTCTAACCACGACTAAAACTGCCATCTATTTATAGTTGAGTTTGGGAAGCTAACTTCCCTCAATCACTCTCCAATCAATCAATGATTGATTTGATTCTCTACCTACCACAAATCACAAATTCGTGGATCCTCTTTCCATTCTTGATCAAGTGGACTCAACCACTTAAGATTCTTTCACTTTTACATTAAGTAAACTCTTCAAAAGTTACAAGAGGTAGTTCACAAGTGAACTTTAAATAGTCTTCATTTTGAAGCTTCTTCTAAGACTTTGTGAGACTCAAGCCAATACTTAGGCTTGTCATAGACTTGCTCCAACAGCTCCCTTTCAAACCAAGTATGCTTGAGGTCTTCAATCTTCCAAGATTACCTACAAACCAATCATAGCCTTGAATTTGCAAAGCTTTGTACCATCCAATGCTTTGGTTAGAATATCTGCACATTGTTGATGAGTGGACACATATGATATTTGAATCTCTTTTCTTATAACCTTTCTCGTACATAGTAATAATGAACTTCAATATGTTTAGTCCTTGCATGAAAAATAGGATTAGCAGCCAAATGAATAGAACTCATATTGTCACCATAAATAGTTGGAGTTCCAAACTCCAATCCAAGATCTTTGAATAATGTCTTCATCCACATAGCTTCTTGTGTAGCTATGGCAAGACCTCTATATTCAGCTTCAGTAGAAGAGAGAGCAACTGTGGGTTGCTTCTTGGATGACCATGAAATAAGCTTTGAGCCTGCAAAGGTAAGATAACCTGAAGTGCTCCTTCTATCTTCCTTGGAGCTAGCCCAATCTGCATCAGAAAATAGCTTCAAACCTAAATCAGATACATAAGGATAATAAAGTCCTTCATTTATGGTTCCTTTGAGATACTTGAGAATCCTTTTGGCAGCATCCATATGTGGTTTCCTTGGTGTGTGCATAATTTGACTTAGCACACTCACACTGTAACATATATCTACTCTTGTCAATGTGGCATAGTTGAGACTACCCACTAGACTTTGATATGATGTGATGTCCTCTATGAGTTCACCTTCATGTGAGCTCAATTTGTGATTGACCTCCATTGGAGTACCTGCAATCTTACAATCTTGCATCTTGAATTTTGCCAACATGTCCTTAATGTACTTTCTTTGAGTGAGAAACAAACCATGATCTTTGTAGACAACTTCCAAACCTAGGAAGTAGGTAAGTGAACTCAAATCACTTATCTTGAACTCTTCTCTTATCTGATCTTTGATCTTCTTCATACCATCTGCATCATTTCCTGTCAATATAATATCATCTACATATACACATAGGTAGATGACCTCAGAGTTACTCTTTTTAATAAAGATTGAAGGATCTGCCTTGCTTGGTTGAAAGCTTTTGTCCTGCAAGAATGAAACAAGCGTGAAATTCCAAGCTCTTGGAGCTTGCTTGAGACCATACAATGCTTTGTTAAGTTTACACACATAATCAGGATAAACTTGATTCTCAAAACCAGGTGGTTGTGCCATATATACCTCTTCTGTTATCCAACCATTCAAAAATGCATTCTTTTACATCTAGTTGAAGTATCTTCCAATTCTTGGAAGAGGCAATACTAAGCAAAACCCTAATAGTAGGCATCTTTGCCACAGGAGAGAAAGTCTCCTCATAATCAATTCCCTGAGTTTGTGCAAAGCCTTTTGCCACAAGCCTTGCCTTATACCTGTTAATTGAACCATCATAATTCTTCTTGAGTTTATAGACCCATCTTGAGCCTATTACCTTCATGGATGAAGTCTTGGGCACCAAATCCCAAGTGTTGTTTTCCTCAAGTGCTTCAATCTCTTCCTTCATTGCATGCTTCCATTTTGTTTTTTCTTTGGCCTCTTCAAATGAAGATGGCTCCTCTTGGTTTATGTCATGTGCTATGTAAATAGAATGTTTAGTTACTAATGAGGTGTCAAACCCATACCTTTCTGGTTTTTTCTTTTCCCTCATAGATCTTCTTAGGCCATGATGTGATGATTCTCCCTCATGTCCAAGTTCCTGCAATTTTGCTTTACCTTTAGACTTCCATGCTTTGATCTTTTCCATATGAGATTCTTCATCATCCTCCGAGGTGTCTTGTTCTTCAATCTTTGGTTGTTCTCTACCAAGCTTTGGAAAATCTTCTTCAAGATTATATGGTAAATTGACCTTCCTGCATGAATCTTCATACCATGAATTTTCTTCATCAAAAACTACATCCCTGCTTACCAAGAATCCTTTGTTGGTAGGGTTGTATAACCTGTAGCCCTTTTGATTGTTGTCATATCCAATAAATACACACCTTTCTACCTTTGGATCCATCTTGCCTCTAACCTGTGAAGGAACATGAGCAAAAGCAATACATCCAAAAATTTTACAATGATCTAAGCTTGGTCTTCTTCCATTCCAAGCCTCATATGGAGTCATCCCATCAAGGGATTTTGAAGGCAACCTGTTAATCAAGTAAGTGGCTGTAGATACAACCTCAGCCCATAAGTAATTAGGTGAATGCTTTTCATTTAACATAGACCTTGCAGCTTCAACAATTGTCCTATTCCTCCTTTCTGCCACTAAATTTTGCTCAGGAGTGTACCTTGTAGTTACCTCTCTTTTGATTCCTCTTTCTTGAAGAAAAGAATCAAACTCATGGGAGAAGTATTCTCCCCCTCCATCTGACCTTAGCCTTTTTAGTGATTTACCTGTTTGATTCTCCACAAGAGCCAAATATCTTTTGAAACATGAAAAAACTTCATCTTTGTGTTTCATAAAGAATAGGATAGTCAATCTGCTACAATCATCAATAAAGGAGACATAGTACCTTGATCCAGATATTGAAGCTTCCTTGCTAGGTCCCCATACATCTATATGAACCAACTCCAAGAGATCTCCATGCATATAACCTTTCTTCATGAATGGTAACCTGTGAGACTTTCCAAATTGACATGCACTACACTTATAAATCATATGCTGTTTTGACAAATTAGGGATTCCAAGTACACTTTGGTCCCTACAAATTTGCTTTAATGACCTTTCACCAATATGTGCTAACCTTTTGTGCCATACTTCCAATTCTGTGAGTGTCTGACTACCATAATTAAAGAGAGCAATGTTTCTAGTGTCCTGTAATTCAAATGTGAACAATCTACCTGTCTTTTCACCTTTTGCAATTCTTCTGAATCCTTGACTTGGATCTTCAACAAATACTCCTGCTTTTGTGAACCTGACTTGCAACCCTTTCTCTACTATCTGCCCAACACTTATCAAATTCTTTGTAATGGTACGGACATAGAGTACCTTACTGAGTAGGTTGATGTTTCCATCAGGTGCTTTGACATTGCCTATTTTCTCCGTAGGATGTTTTGTATCATCTCCTGTTTGTACCTCATGCTTATTCCTTGGATCTTCTAAATCTGATAGGAGTGCCACATTTCCTGCCACATGATTTGAACAACCTGAATCTATGTAGAAAACATGCTCATCAAATTTACCTTATGGCATAGCCATGTTCATGATCAATAATGAATCCTCTTTGTTTGAGTCTTCTGTGTAGTTATTGTAGTCTCTCCTTCCTTTGTAGCCTCCTTGATAGTTTGAATGATTGTAGTTGTTGTAGTTGCCATGGTAGTTGTTGAACCTTCCTCTTGAGTATCCATAACTTCCTCTATTGTATCCTCTGCCTCTTTGATTCCTGGAATTCCTAAAGCAATTTTTAGTTGTATGATTAGTTAATCCACAAATAGAACATGAGTTGGAGTCTTGGGATCTCCCCCTGCCTTGTCTACCTCCTCTTCCTCTACCTATGCCATGTCTTCCTCTACCTGCATAGTTAGCTTGATATGTACCTGCTTCATCATCCACTTTCTTTGCCTTTCGTTTATTATCTTTAGACTTGCTTTTATCCGTGTATAAAGCTGAAGATTGATTACCTTTAGAGCTTTCTCCATTTTTGATAAGCTTTGCCTTTTGAGTAAGTAGTTGTCCACTGAGTGTGTTGCAATCAGGTACATGCATGTCCATGTACAAATCCATAGCTGTGGTGAATGCTTCCCACTTTTCATCTGCCTTCAAGCCATTGATGACCTGCCTTACAATTTTCTCTTCATCTATTACCTCTCCAATGCTTCCCAACTGATCCGCTATGTCCTTGAGCTTTGTGACAAAATCAGTCACATTTTGTTTGGGAGCCTTCTTGAGAGTTGTGAAATCCAACCATAGTTGATGCTTCCTAGCTTTAGTACTTGAAGAAAAGAAAGCTTCAAGTGCATCCCACACTTCCTGAGATGTCTTACAACTTCTAATGTGAGGCAACAAAAAATCTGAGATAGAGTTGAGGAGATAAGACCTTGCAAGTGCATCCTTGGAGCACCATGTGCTCAATCTTTCTTGCTCTTCTTGTGTTGGTTGACTTTTGTTCCTGAAACTTGGCATAACTTCATCTCCAGCCACATAACCATATAAACTTCTACCTTGGAGATAGGGTTCCATTCTTAATGACCAAGCTGAGTAGTTACCTCTGTCTAATTTGTCAATTGATGAAGGAAATCCATCTGCCATGTTGTCCAACCTTGCTCTGATACCACTGTGAAGAGAAGGATAGGTATGTGCTTGAAGATGAAGAGGTGTTGCAAAATCCTTGATCTACACCAGCCAAATGAACTCCAAGAGTATATGGTGGGCCCTTTTAGCTTGCCAATGGATGTATTAGACACCCTATGTACCTTGGAATATCACTCTCAAAAAGATAGATCAAAACAGATAAGTTGGAGTTAGCTTGGAGGTGAAAACTTGCTATTCTTGGTTCATACACCTGTCCAGTGTTTTACATAATTCTCTGAGCACAGAAGCAATAAGCTTAATTCCTCTTGGGGAAGTCTCGGTAGCTTAAAGAGCTAACTTTCAAGAGTAATCTCATAAAAATAATAAACCACACACTGAGAATGAGTTTTAACAAGTGATGACATCATCCCGATTTTCACGGGCTGTTACAGTTTGAGACCAATGAGCAGCAAAATGAACATAACTCAAAATGTAGGAATCCAATGATTATGAACATTTGTATGGTTATACTAGACAGTAAGCTGAATCCAAAAAGCTTTAAATCACTGAATATTTATAAGTAACCACTGAGAAACACCTCTGACAAGATGAGTGAAAAAGTCGGGTACTTGACAGAGAAGTGAAAATGCACAGACACTGTTGACTTCAACTGAACATAACTGAAGATTGCAACATCCAAATGACATGAACATTTGTGAGCATATAGTAGACTTATAGAGCTAACTTTATCAAGTTAAATCACTGAATTTGGTGCACCAAGCTGAGAGAAAACATCTCTACAAGCTGACTGAGAAAAACTGAGAGTAATGGTAGTGAGTAGTACACTTCACAAGAACATGGAAAGATGAACTCAAATAATCATGAAAATGAAAGTATATTGCTTGTACAACACAATGACTTACTGATACATATGTGTGCCTTGTAATCACACCTTGATATGGCATAAAGCTCAGCTCTTGGAGGTCTTCACATAGGTCTCTCTAACCACGACTAAAACTGCCATCTATTTATAGTTGAGCTTGGGAGGCTAACTTCCCTCAATCACTCTCCAATCAATCAATGATTGATTTGATTCTCTACCTACCACAAATCACGAATTCGTGGATCCTCTTTCCATTCTTGATCAAGTGGACGCAACCACTAAAGATTCTTTCACTTTTACATTAAGTAAACTCTTCAAAAGTTACAAGAGGTAGTTCACAAGTGAACTCTAAATAGTCTTCATTTTGAAGCTTCTTCTAAGACTTTGTGAGACTCAAGCCAATACTTAGGCTTGTCATAGACTTGCTCCAACACTAGATACCTTGAGATCAATTTTTTTGTTTGATTTCTAAAATTCCTTTTACACCCGGCTGTATGCATTCCCATTGACATCCATAGTCTTTGCAAAATCTTCTTTTTGTCTTACTTCTTCACATTTTGTTGAACTTCCTTTCTCTTTTTTTGCATCTTCATATATATATGATTTGCTTTGATATACCCTTTGGTCCTTGTGACTCCCAAAAGTACTTGATCCCTGGCCTCGTTCTTCTAGAATGTTCCCTTTGTTTCTTGTCTACATGACCATATAGTCGATTTGTTCTAATTGTACCACTCTAGTGGATGGTGATTGTACACCATTGACTTCTTCTGCTACCCCATGATTATCTACTCAGATCATTTGGAGGTGGGGCCCAGATATAGATGCTTTGTTTTGTGGGCAACAATTTGTATAATGATCTCTAGCATCTGGGCAATTCCTACAAGGGAGGGAATTTTTTTGCAGGGTAAATTTACCCTAATAGTGTCCACACTCTCCACACCAGAAACAGATAATTGGCCTTCTAGGCCCATTTCCATAATTACCTCTACGACGTTGGTTATAGTTCTAACCTTGGCTGGGGGCCGTCGCCATTACATTGGTTGAGAATTGAGCACCTCCTTGTGCCCAATAAGGTTGTGCAGGCATCCCTGTTTGCTAACATTCATGGGCCTCATGACCAGCTTTCTTGCATAGCTGGCAAGTTACACTTAACAATGGACACTCACTTACCACATGACCGTGCTTGCTGCACATGGTACACCATAGTCCACTTTTGATGCCACCTCTCTTGAGTTCCTACAACTCTTGTCGAAGTTGAGCGAGTTCTTTTGCTTGGGCTTCCTCTTCCCTTTGTAGCTTCAATGCTTAAATTTCACGCCTCAACTAAGTTACTGTGCCCTCCTCCTCTTTGTGTGGCCTTTTCCTTTTCAAGATCTCAAGCTCTTTCCTTAGCTAAATTATTGGGTCTTCAGGTTCTGTAGGATATGATAAATTGGAAGAGCTTGCCCCATACTGTTGTCTAATTTGCTCCAATCTTGCAGCTATATTTATAAATTCTTCTATTGTTGCTGTCTGTAAAACTAACTCCTTTATTTTACATTGTGTTGATATGGGAAGTGGTTTAGCCAGCCACTTCTTGATAAAAAAATCATGGGGAGGGTCTGGAAGTTTGGCCATTAATGCCTTGACTCTGGTAACAAATTTTGGGAAAGTCTCCCCAGGAACTAGTCTTAATTTTCTAATTCTTCAATAATGTTTTCAATTGTGTTCCCTTATTGGAACTGTGTCATAAATGCTTCCTTCATCAAGTCCCATGTGGTGAAATGGTTGTCATAAAACTGACTAAACCATTTGTCTGTTAGCCCTTCTAATGTCATAAGGAAAAGAATAAAAAATGTGTATTCTCTTCCCATCAGATCCCTTGTCTTACATAAGGCTAAGAATCTCCTAATGTGCTCATCTGGGTCTTCTTATGCTAATCCTTTGAAGGATGGAAATTTGATATTCAATCTTGAAAGTAAAGTTTCCAAATCTACTTGGGCTGCCATATCCTTTATTGATGATGTCGATGACAATAGGCTAATTGATCTTTGAACAATCTTCATTCTTGTTACTTTGCAAGGGACCCTCAAGCTTTGAGACCGAGTTGCTGACATGAGCTATTCATACTCCTCTTAGGTTAAGATAATTCCAATGGAAGAAAGATTACCTCTTAAACCAGTACTGTCGGTACCCTTGCACTCTTCTACACTTTGCAATTACAACTTCTCCTATGCTCAAGCCTCCTTCTGGTCCCACCGGGCGTGCCAGATTTTGTTGGAGGATTCTTGTTTAAAAAGGGGCTTGAGTGTTTGTAGGAGAAGGAAGAAAGATAAGAAGAAAGATACAGACATCAGAAGCTTCTATAAATCGATTATAAGGAGAAATGTACAATGATGATGTACAATACAATCCAAATGCTCTCGGTGCGAAATCCCGAAGAGTGCACAATCACCAAAGTTACAAAATACCCAAGATTCTTGCTGCAGTCGACCTTCTCTACACCACACCTCCACCTTCTCCAGAGCTTGCACTTGTGCACACCTTGCACTCAAGCTTCCAATAGGGGGAGGGATGGACACCTTCTGTTGACACGCACACAGCTTCAATGGGACCTTGTGGCCTTTGATTGCCTTGCTTAGCACTCCTCTACACACACACGCACACTAAGGCACACTTCTTGCACACCTTGCACTTCACTTCTTTGCGTCGCACACTCACTATCTGTCTCTTGCTCTTCTCCCTCCTAGTGTAGACTATGGTCACCTTGCTTAGTCTAACCAAGAATAATGCCTTACCTTGAGTTGAGTGTTGGTTCACGTACAGTCCTAATTGCTAGCATATCTTGATGCTCACTTTGATGTCCCAAGATTGTCTTCAAATGTAGGCAGCCAATGAATCCCTGTTTTGTCATGTAATGACTTTAGAATAAAACAAATTTTAATTGGGGGCCATACTTTCACTTTTGTGCATGATTCCTCTTCACATGACTTCACACTTTTGCCTTTTAATTTTTCAATGTGTAGCTAAGAGAGGGTTCACCTGAACCTTCCAAACACTTCAAAAACTCTTTGCACCTTAGAGAAATTACAGAAAGACACTCTACAACTTGAATCAAACTTTCTGCAAAACATAACCTTTGTTGACAAGTGATTGTGCACCACCTGTGCACCTTGACAACTGAACTTTGAATGCTTTGACCCTAACCATCTTGACTTTGACCTTGACTTTATTGACTTTGACCATTTTGAATTTGATTTTGTTGACTTTGACCATGTTGACTGTGACCAATATGACATTAATGGGCTCAACACACAATCACAATAGTTTTCACCATTAGTGCACTCGATAGCACTTCTAGTGACATGGATATTTCACCACCCACCGCACCACCATTCACATCCATCGTTTCACCACAACATATTACCACATCACATTTTTCTACTGTCACCATAGCATTCATTACCCCAACCCCAATTTCCCTTCCCCTTGCAACAAATGATTAAAGAAGCCCTCACAGATGTAGAAAGCCTTCTACATTCCCAAATTTTTAGAAATGCCAGGTTGACACACAATATGGGAATTTTGAGGAGACACCTTGTTGGATCTAAAAAAGAGAATCAAAGATTACAGGAGCAGAACCATGAAAACTTTGAAGCAGCTATGGGTAGACCCAACGAACCCCTCAGTCCAAGTAGATTTGAAGAAATCCCCTCCGAGACATGCAGTTACTCTTGGATGATCATGCCTATCTAGTAGAAGATTATGATAGGATCAATGAAGAATATCAACAATTGAAGACTGAAAACACTAGACTATGATTACAGGCACCTACCCAACCACAAAGTATCCAAGAGATCACACTGCCAGAAATCATGGAAGAACTTGTCACATTACGGGCACGTGTACTTGACCTCCAAGCTCAGGTAGTAGCTTAGTGAGAGCCTCCCAGACCTGACTCCCCACCGGAGATGCCAATGGACAAAGAAACAATTTCTATCCTGGTAGAGACAAATTATGAAGAAGAATATCAACCACAACTGGCCCCATGTGGATGAGTCACTAAAGAAGGGCAGGACACGTTTGAACTTCCCACTCTTGCATGCCTCAAGTCAGTTGAAGAGCTTGGTCAAAACCACTCAGCTGGCATAGAAGCACAAGTCCATGCGATGGCCCTCATAGAAGAACGCATCCTATAATCGCCTTATTTTGTTCAATTGGCACCATGAAGACACATATCCATCAATGAGCTTCAATACAAATTGTATTTTCTCTACATGGAAGTATACTAGTTGGTGATTGAAAAGGAAACTTGGAAGAAACCAACTCATGCCACCCAGCTTGAACTAGAAGACTTACCCCTAGAGGTGAAGAAAGGTAAAATCTTTCAGCCCAATTGGCACATGGAGATTTTGCAATAATATCCAAAAGTGATGCATACATGGACCAAGGCCCCACTACATTTAAAGTACAATCCATGCTGGGGTCCCATGCCATGGTTTCACTCTTAGACTGCATTTGCTATTAAAGTTCAAAACAATAAGCAGTGTCAGGATTGGCTAAACTATTCGTATCTCGCACAACTGCGCGATCCTCCAAAAGTAGGCTACATGATGGTGACATGTGCCATTGGCTCCCTCGACTTCATTGCATGACCAATGTAGCCACAAAAATGACCAACGCGGAGCACCTTGCAGTTCGCTCGCTGCTTTAATATTTTTGACATGATGTAAACATTATTTAAAATCTTATGCACAGTCAAGACACAAGACATCAACACCCTCGGTTTTGATCATGGCAATGGAGACCTTGCATATGATATGAGCATGACGCCATAGATCTAGGTGTGTTATGCTTGGCACTGTCGGATAAAATATTTGCTTGCCTATTATAAGATGTCCTTTGAAGAAATGTTTATGACTAGATTTTGGGAATATCATTTGGAAATCTTCATCAACCGACCGACACACATGCTACAGTTGTCTGCCTATGAACAACTTATGTATTCTACACACTATCGGCTCCCACCACTAGAAGAACCTTAGAATATCAACGAGGAAAAATTAGAAGCTGATCTCACAAAAGGTATACACATCGTTGAGCGCACCCTAACCCAGTCTCTTGCAAACCTACATTACAGAGACCCTATCACAAGGATCTTTGGGGGACAACAAACGAGAGAGGGAGGGGGGTGTTGGAAGTACATCCGACAGCAGCCAGATGCATCGACATAGAGGAAGAAGACATCAGTGGCAAAACCAGGGAAGAATGTTGAGGCCCTATCAAGTAGCTAAATGCATGAAGAATCAATATGAAGGGTATTCTGATCCTTATGCCCATGCTGCAGAATTTAGACAATTAATTAGGGCAGAAGAAGTAGAGGATTACAAAGTGCAATTATCTAGATATTGAATCTTTTCTTGAAGCCTTTATAGGGGAATTCTCCAAAACTGGAATTAAACATAGTACAACTACGTTGATACATAGTTTTAAACGACAAAAAGATGAAAATGTCAGAGAAGCTACTAAGAGATTCAAGCAATACATTGCTAGATGTCCAAGAGAAGAGGTGCCTTCAATGGCAAGACAAGTGTCTTTGTTCATAGAAGGACTAAGAAGTGCACAATTAAGAACCTTGGTGTATTATAGGCGATGTCCTGATCTAGGAGCAATACACTTAGAGGCAATACACTTAGAGGCAATACACTTAGAGGATAACAGAGGACAAGATTATTAGCATTTGAGCAACCAAGAACAAATGAAGATAAAATTCCACCAGCAGAAGATTTAGCACAAGCTATTGCTAAAGCCCTAGAAGATAACACCAAGACAAATTTGATAAACACCAGGAAAACAACCAATAAGAAGTGCTATAATTGTGAAGAGAGTCATTTCGTTCAACAATGTCCTTATCACAAACCACAACATTTGCAAGATAGGAAAACACTCAAATACTGTACCTTAGAAAGAAAATGGACAAACCAGACTAGAGAAGAATGTTTCTACAATAAACAACCCATTAAAGAAAGAGAATATGTGAACCAACACAACTTACAAAGAGAATCTAGATTTGTGGAGCAACCAAGACCTGTACTTCGACAACAACCACCATTACCAACAAATGTAGTACCAGTAAAATACACACCAATAGAAGAAGAAAGCTTAAGACTTAGATCATCTTACAGAGAGGATTATCATTGGAGTGAAGGATATCAGGAAGATTGGGAAGGATATGAACAGAGAGAACCAAAACTGCAAGCCTTGGACTTGGGAAACGAGAGAATTGAAGTGGACACAACAACATTCATGTACATAACTAATAATTTCATGTCCAATAAGAAACCCCAATACAAAGGAAGCCAAAAGATAACTTGTTATAGATGCGGGGGGAACATTTCATTAGAGACTGCCCACAACCTCCTACACTAAGAATAGAAGGAGCCTATTGCAAGGATTGTGGCAGGGAACACTTAATAAAGGATTGTCCAAGAAACCATAAAAAACAACAGAACACATCTAGTAACATACCATTAAAACCAGTTCACATAATGGAGCAAGAAGAATTGAGTGACCATGATCAAGCAACTGTAAATGCTATAACATGAGCACAAGCTAAACAACAAGAAACAACAAAAGAGACACACACATAGGAACATAAGAAAAATCCATTTCCAAAAGAAAAGAAAAATAGACAAAAAGGAAGATGGGAAAGAAAGATGAGAATGGGTAAAAATTTGGAACAAGAAACTATGCAACATTCAAACAATAGCCAACCACAAAATACACAGACTCAGGAAGAGGCAAAAAATTCCCAAAGTTTGGAGACTCTGATAAAAGCGTACAATGGAAGAATTCAAGATGGACCAAACCCTATAGATCATGTAATGGCATATCCTATGCCAGATTTAGAGGATGAAAGAATGCAAAGATGTAAACAAATCATACAAGAAGCACAAATTCAGATTGGGGAAATAGACAATCATCAAGCAACAATTGAAGGGAAAAATGCATCAGAAACCAGGAAACATCTTGATCAGGAAGATAATTCACAATTAACCTTCCAAATTAATCTAGACAAACACTGTACAATATTATAACACACCACAATGGAGGAGATAGTAAAACAAAATCCTCACTTACAACACAATATGAAAAATTGGGAAACAAAGTCAAAGAACCTAGATCCACAACAACAAGAATTGGAAGAGTTGTTGTACATACCTATTGATAAAATAGGAGGATACTGTGAAGGAGAAGAAGGAAACTCAACTTTGAGAATACAATTTGGTGAGAATCATGCCAAGGCCATATTAGACAGTGGATCAGGAGTGGCTATCATGACTAAACAAACCTGGGAGAAATGGGGAAAAAATGAGTTAATACACACTAAAATGAGATTACAACTTGCAGACGGATACATAGAAAAACCCCTAGGAATATGGGAAAAGGATAGAGATAGAGCATACTTTTGCCATAGTCGAATTCCCACAATCCACTTCATATGAAATCATCCTAGGAAGACCATTTATGAGACAAATGCAAATTGTGCAAGATTGGGGTAATGATTGCCTATATCTTCAAAGCAAAGGAAGGATAACTAGAGTAAATTTAAGAAATGGTCAATATTGTGATATGTCCCCTCAGGAATGGTTCAAAGTACATCAAAATCAAGAATTAAGTGAAGAATCTGGGAATGAAGACCAGAATGACACGGCATATAAAAAAAAGATGTTAAAGAAAGAAGATTTTCTAGAAGAGAGGAAATCACAAGATGGAAGTTACATACCACAGAAATTAAAGATGAAGAGTTTGAGCCTTATGGTTGGAATCAGATTTTGACCACAATGGATTTGGCCAATGATGAATATGTGGGAGTGAAATTTCAAAATGAAGAAGGATATGATATTTTTCATATAGGAATACAAATGATAAAAGTGTCAAAAACAGAGGAAGAATTGAAGCAAGGGATAATTTCAAAAACTAAGAAAACAGAATTTCTGGAAGAAATGGAAGCCACAGATGCAATAAAAGACAAAATCTTAGGAACATATAAAAAAAGTAAACACAAAGAAATGGAAAAAGAACAAGAAGTTAAAAAAATTTAAAAAATACAGAAAGAAGATCAACAATTTGATGTACCTTCAAATTTCAAGACCTATGAAGTAGAAGACAGATTACTTCTAAAAATGAAACCAAAAAGAGAAAAGAAAAGGGGGGAGGCATATGATAATGAGGAACAAACTAAGAAGGTGGTGATTACTCAAGAAGAGGAGGAAGATAGACACATTGTCATAGCTGATGACATGTCCAACCAAGAAGAAGAAGCATTGAGGAAATTGGCAAAAACATATAGAGATGTGTTTGCTTACAGTTATAAAGATTTGAAAGGAATTGATCCTAAAGTTTGCGAACATAAGATTCCTATTACTCCTAATGCCAAACCTAGCAAACAAAGACACTATACATTTAATGACAAATACTCTGCTAAAATAAAGGAAGAAATTGACAAGCAGCTGGCTGTCGATTTCATCTATGAGATTGAGTATACGGAGCGGATATCTCCTATAGTTGTGGTACCTAAGAAGAATGGAAAACTCAGGGTATGTATTAACTTAATCAAAGCTAATGCTGCAACTATAAGGGATAGCTATCCATTACCAGTAAGAGACCATCTTTTGGAAAGAGTTGCAGGTAAAGAGGTCTATAGCTTTTTGGATGGATTTTCAGGATATAATCAGGTGCCAATAGCCTTGGAAGACCAACATAAAACTGCTTTCTCCACAGAATGGGGAATCTATGCATTTAGAGTTATGCCTTTTGGTTTAACCAATGCCCTAGCAACCTTTCAACAATTGATGTGTCACATATTCAAAGAGTTCCTTAGAAATATAATCGAAATCTATGTTCATGATCTTTGCACTTTTTCATTAGAAAGACAAGATCATTTGAAAGATCTGGAAAATATATTTAAAAAATGTAGAACATATAGAGTAGGTTTAACTCCATAGAAATGTGTGTTCTTTGTGAGACAAGGGAGAACGCTAGGTCACATAGTTTCTAGAAATGGAATATCAACTGATGAAAGAAAAATCAAGGCCATAGTGGATCTTCCAAAACCAATAAACGTAAAAGAACTTCAAACTTTCATGGGACATTGTGGATATTATAGACAGTTTGTACACAAGTTTGCAAACATTGCAAAACCTTTGTATGCATTGATTACAAACTTCGAATGGACCAAAAATGTGATCAAGCCGTTGAGACTTTAAAAACTTGTTTGGTAGCAGCACCAATTCTAAAAATACCACAATGGAATAAAGTTTTTCATGTTCATGTGGATGCTTCAATTGGATGTGTGTTAGCACAACCAATAGAAGGGAGCAAATTAGACTTTCCAATTGCTTATGCCAGTAGGCAATTGAATTCAGCAGAAAAGAATTATACAACAACTGAGAGGGAAGGTTTGGGAATGATTTTTGCTGTAAAAAAGTATAGACATTATCTTTAGCTAACAAGTTTAAATTCTTTATGGATCACCAAGCCTTACTCTACTTGGTAAAAAACCATGTCACACAGGTAGGATAGTCAGATGGTTCCTCCTACTAATGGAATTTGAATTTGAGGTAGTGCTTAGACAAGGAAAAACTCATTTAAGAGTAGACCATTTTTCTAGAATCCAAACCAGAGAGCCAAGTTCACCTTCAGATGATGAATTACCAGATGCATATCTATTCAAAATAGAGAATATTCCTGAATGGGCCGTGACTTTGGTACCTTTGCTAACCATGGGACCTTGTAGAACACCTAAAAACAACACACATTTGGTACTACAAAGTAGGAATATTGTACTACTAGCTGGACATTTGTATCATTTCAATCATGTGGGTGTATTGGAATATTGTACTCCAGAAGATGAGCAGCAGGAGTATCTAAGAAGAGCTCATTGTTGGAATCCGTGTACTCATGCTTCCATGATAGTCAGCTTAAACAATCTCAATAGAATGGGAGTATAGTGGCCTAATAAGATTTCGGATGTAAGAAAATATGTTTCCAACTACTTGAAATGCCAAGCCTTGCAAAATTCAGAAATAACAACTTTGTATTGGTTTTAGAAAAATCCAGATTGGAGTACAAACATAATTGAGGAGTTGAGAAGAAACAGAACAGGAGAGCCAATGAGAGCTAGTGTAGAGTCAAGGAATTTACAAATGATTTCTGAGGAATATCAACTGATAGGAGACCGATTGTACAAGAAAGGGATGGATGGATATTTAAGAATCTGTGTTCCTGAAAATAAGTCTATGGAAATGTTAGAGATGGCTCATTTTGGAGTGCCAGGAGGACATTTTTCAAGTGAAAGGACTGCTGAACTAATATTATATTCTAGTTTTTGGTGGCTTACTCTATTTCCTGATGCAAGAACCTATGTGAAACGATGTGACATTTGTCAAAGCGTGAGTCAACCAAATTAAAGAGATAATATGCCATTAGTACCACTTATTTCAACAAGAGCATTTAGTAAATGGGGGTTGGATTTCATTGGACCTATACATCCTCTAGCAAAACAATCCCATGCTGAATATATACTAGTAGCCACAGATTACCTGAACAAATGGGCAGAGGCCAGGGCTACAAAAAGGAATGATGCTTAGACCATTACAAGATTTCTTTATGAAAATATTATCACGAGATTTGGATTACCAATTGAATTGGTAAGCGATAGGGTGACTCATTTTTTGAACCAAGTAATAAAAAACAAAACTAAGTATTTCATGATTAGTCATAGAGAGTTAGCCCCTTATCATCCACAAGCCAATGGATTAGCAGAAAGTACTAATAAGGTACTTTGCACTATTTTGTCAAAATTGGTAAATACAAATAGGAATGATTGGGATTTGAAACTTAATCATGTCTTATGGGTGTATAGTGTGGCATACAAAACTACAATTGGAAAAACACCATTTAATTTGGTATAAAAATGCAGTTTTGCCTTTGGAATTTCTCATTCCAACATTAAAGGTGGGAAATCAATACTAGTGGACTGGACATGAGTTATCTGAGAGAGTGGTGGAATTGGGAAAACTTGGAGCTTCGAGACTTCAAGAAATCATGAGCATATATGCAGATAAAAGAAGGCAGAAAGCTTATCATGATGTTCATATTAAAGAAAAAGATTTGCAAGAAGGGGATTTAGTTTTGGCATATACAGTGAAGGAACATCAGAAAAAACCTTATATTATCAACCAAAGCAGTAACTTTGGAGCTATCCAATTAGCTTATATAGATGGAGAAATCATGCCAAATTTCATAAGTGGATGTAGGGTAAAAAGGTATGATCTTCCAACTGTTCCTTTTCTTTCTTTTTCTCTTTAATGATCCTACTACCTTTCACAAATTCCGACTCAGCCACCATCCCTGATATAATCATGTTTCTACTAGATGGTCTGAATTGCTCTATATTACTCATGATAACTTTACAGGCAGACCTGATATCCTTGGGTATCCTTTCTAAACCAGTTTCCAATTCTATCTGTTTTACTTCTATCTGTTTCTCCTCCTTTAGTTCTTCTTTGTCTACATCTTCTTCCTCATACTCTCGTGCCTGATCCTCTTCCTTCTCATGATCTGGTGTCTCTTTCATTATCTCCATCTCTCTTACATCACTTTTCTTTTGCCTCTCCTGAATATCATGTAATTGTTCTTCCTGGACTTTAGTTCTTGATTGGTCCTATAGATGTTGCCTTGTGACTCCCAACTCCTGTTCATCTATGCCCATAAGATCTGTTTCTATTTCCACCTCCTGTGTATATGTGAAATCTTCATTATGTCCTAGATCATAGAGTACTTCTTCTATTCTCTGATTTACATCTCTTTCTGTATTCCCCTCTTTAATCTCTTTGAAATCCATCTTTTCCAATACTTCCTCTGTTTCTTCAATCTGACCTTTATCTTCTTTACTTTGCACTGGACTGTATATCTGAGCTTTCTTTTCCACTTCTAGCTTCTCCTCATTCAGTTGGGAATAAGGTTGTTGAGATGGTTTTGACCATATTGCTTTGGATCCTGTCTCCACCAATCCACTACTAAGTTCCTTTCTTGCTTCACCTATTTCTTCTTCCATTACTTCTTTACCTTTCAATTGCCTTGTTGCTTCCTAAATACTCACTTGTTTCGTTGGCTCTTCACAGAGGTGTATTCCCTTTGATTTTTGGCTTGACTCCTCTGGTGTTACATTCTTCGTGAGGCTTGAATTATTTCGATTGGTTTACTGGGAACTGAAAGATTTAAAGTTTTCAAAAGAAAATTCTCAATGTCACTTTCTGAATCAAAATTCAGAAAGAGCAGCCACCCCTTGTTTGTCCATTTTGTGTTCTTCCTTTTCTATTGTATTTTTCTGATTCTTTTCTTCTAATGAGTTGTTTGTTGGTTCTGCAACTTGTACATGTTCTACTGCCTTACCCTTATCTTTTTTGGTTAACTTCCTTTTTTGAACAGGTTTTTTTTGAACTTTCTTCTTCACTACCATTGTAGTTCTGGTTTTCGGAGGACCTTGTAATTCCTTAAAATATGCCAACAATTCCACTTCCTTTTTGACAAACACTTCTTCAGTTTCTACAGCCATCATCTGATCATGTAGTTCTTCGTAATGTTCCACTTCTTCTTGTATCCAATTAGTTTCTTTACACGAATAATTCTCCAACATCTTCTGATATTGAGCTTCATAGATTGCCCTTTTATCATTTCCTTGAGTTAGATAAGCATACAACTGCTCCTTACTCGTTTGAGGTAGATGAGGTTCCTTTGAGGACTGTACTTCCTTCTGAGCCGCTTCATATTCTTCTTTTGTTGCTTCTTCCTATTCCAATACTACTTTCCTAGGATCCAATCTTCTCTTCTTTAGTGGAATAACTTCTTCTGATACCCCTTTCCTTTTCCTTTGTGATCCCTTCATGCTTGTCTAGGCTTCTGCTTCTCTTATGGTCATCATCTTTGAAGGACTTTTAACTCGTGACATCAAACTCCTGAAATATTGAGCTTCTAAAGCCAATTTCAGCTGATCCTCCATACCTAAAACATGATATATAATTCTGGTTAAAAACTCTGCTCCATTCATAAACTTCCTCTGTTCCCAATGCTTTGCTGCTTCCTTCAATTGGTCATGAATGTAAGGGGTTACATCCATTACTCCAAATGGTTTAGTCTTGTCCTTATTATTGAGCATGAACAATGTTATTGGCTTATGTGGCATTGTATATCTTGGCAACTTTGGAAAAAACAAATACTGAAGAAACATTCTGATCGCAAATTCTTCATTTTCCTTTCCTTTGAAATCCACAAACTTTGAATATCCAGCATAGGTTTCTTTATTCTTTTTGACAAAACTGCAATCCAATTTAGTTCTCATGGAATAAAATTGAAGAGCTGCCCTGATATGATCTGTACGTCTTTGTTCTCTTTGTCCTTAACTAAACATTTGAAATATGCATCATTTCGTTTGCCAACTTCTGACAAACTGGACATGACTTGTGATACCCTTTCAAAATCTATAAAGAACAGAGGTTCATCCAGTAGTCTTTGTAGCCCCACTGCTTTCCCTCTTTTATAATTAGCTGCAACTTTTTGGAAGTTGTAGAATTCTTGACATAGCTTGTATATTTATGACCTCCAATTTCTACTGTAAAGATGTGCTGACAAATAATATTGAGAGTTTCCCTCAACTCCTTGGCTATCTTCTCAGCTTCTGGGATATCCTATTCTTCATCCGATTCTAGCTCCACATTTTCCACTACTGCTTCATTGTCTAAAAACCAATGTCCTCTTGACAAGGTTACAGAGTCAGCTTTGAAGTCATGAATGGGTAGTTCCTTTGGATTCACCATTCTGGAGAAAGTATAACATAAAAGAAATAAACTCCACCCACATCAGTCATAAGAAATATAAAAAGAATTCACATTTATCTTTGAGATGACAATTACATTTGATAAAAATCAAAACAGAAACAATTGTTTTATAGGCTTTACACAATTGAAGTGATCATCACATGTGTTAGCAAGATATCTAGTGCTCTCCCCTTCTTTTTTAAATAAGAAAATAATAAAAGTAAATTTAAAATAATTTAGACAGATATAAGAAAAATATCAAAAGAATAGAAAAAACAAATAATTACACATTCACTGCTTAGTTTTGCTAACTTATAACCTAAATCTTGCTGGTGCTTTATAACTTATGAAAGAAAAATTTTTAATGATTTTCTCCAATTTCCTATAATTTTCTCTTTCATCTTCTTCTTCTCTTCCCCTCCTATTCTTTTTCCTAGAAAAAAGAATGATGTAAAGTACATGGAAATAATTTCAAGAGTGTCCTTGTTTTTTCTCCATTGAAGAAAGTCTGATTTTTTCACCTAGAAATACTTGATTCCTGTTGACTTTATTTTTGGAGTAAAACAATCTGCTTTTGATAAACTGTGCTGGGATGTCTTCAATTTTTCCTTCCATTTGGTGTTAATGAATCTCTGTGATGAACAGCACTTGGATTTCTTTGGTTTCCACAACCTTTCTGGATTGCTGCCTAGATTTTTCTGATTATTCCCTACTTTGCACCTTTCTATTGTCTTGTTAGCATAGTTGGTTTTTTTATTTTTCTCCTCTTTTTGTCTGTAGTAGGTTTGGTCATGGAGAACTTTTGTTTGTGATTCCTTTGTAGTTTCCAAAGGAAAAGTGAATCCTTCCAAATATGAATCATAGATGTCTTGTTGAGTTTCTTGTTCTTCACAACTCAATAAAAACATTCAAAAACTTTTGTCATTTATTGTCAATTTAAGCTTCATATTTTCAAAATCCAAAATTACTTTACCTTGCTTTAGACACGGTTGTCCTAAAATTAATTTCTCACTCATCATATGATCAGGGGATTCTTCACAATCTATTTTCATTTTTTCTTCATTGAACTTAACTTCAATAGATGGAGAAGACGAGCTTTGTATTATCAGACCATCCAGTGTTTTGACAAATGTTTTTTTCTTAGTTTTTTTTTAAATTGATCTTATTCAACAAAACTGAACTGATCAAATTAACTTGTGCACCTGAATCTATCAAGACCTTGATTTTTTGATTATTAAGATTCATTGTTATAACAGGCAAATGCTCTCTCACTCTTGAAGGTGTTTCACACAAGAGGACTTCTCTAAGCTCCTTGACCTTTCTTATTCTTTCCTTTGCCTCCTCTTTAGCCTCATACCTAATTTTTTCCTCTTCTTTTTTCCTCTTTTGAGCTTGATGTATTCTTCTCCATTCAAGAACAGTTAATGGAAGATCATACCTTTTTACCCTACATCCACTTATGAAATTTGGCATGATTTATCCATCTATATTAGTTAATTCGATAGCTCCACTATTACTGATTTGGTTGATAATGTTGGAGATAGACGTCTGCGGAAGCACGCGAACAACACAAGGAAGAAGAAGAAGCTTGGAGCACAAACACACAATACTGAATGTATTACTAGAGAATGTACAAAGATAAGTAGCCCATTAGGGCAATAGGCATATATACAAGCCGGGGGAAAAAAACCTCCTAAAGAGGGAAAAAAGTGCCCCGGCGGTCCTAGAGTGTTCACACACATCACTACCTAAATATATCAACAAATCCCCCCTGGGAGTGATGCGGTGAACAAGGAGCTGGCACTCATGTATAAGGAAGTGCCAAGCTATGTGGAAATCACTCCACAAAAGGAAGTAAGCCCAATGCTTTGCGAAAAGCTTCAAACTTCTCCCTAGGCAGAGCCTTCGTGAAAAGGTCTGCAATGTTCTCCTGCATGGGCACATATGCCAAGCTAATCTCCCCAGCAGAGAACCTCTCCCTGACATAGTGACAATGCACCTCAATGTGCTTAGTGCGAGCATGGAACACAGGGTTCCTCGCAACTGCCAATGCGCTCTGACTGTCAGTGAAGATGGTGGTGGCAGAAGACTGGCCAACACCCAAATCAGCCATAAGGCGTCTGAGCCACACACACTCAACAGTCGCTGTGAAAGCTGCCCTATACTCAGCCTCACAACTAGAAGTGGCCACAGTAGGCTGCTTCTTGCTCAACCAAGATATACATGAGCTACCAAGCCTTCGACACCATCTTCATCAGCTCCAGTACCTCCAGCACCTGTATTTGTAGTACCTGTAGTCGCAGGTGTAACAGGAGGTCTTTCAACACCCTACACAATGTTCCACAATCCTTTTGCAACCAGTACATGTCGCATCATATAAGCCCATAATGGGTAGTTGGTACCATCCAACTTATCCTCAACAGCCAACATACGAAATACATCACTGCTTTCAGCCATGGCCGGTGACTAAAATACCTTGATGCAGAAAATTGACTGTATCTCAAAAAGTTGAACGGAACTGCCCAGACGAGTTCTGCTAGACCTGTAGCAGACTTCGAGACGCTTAAACTGGCGAACAGAAACTGGTATATACCTTTGGCACAAAAGGACGAAATAGCCTGCACAAGCACTGCGATAGTGCGTTCGGAGGCCGAAACGAGCTCAGATCACGATTTCGGCACCACAAAGCGAAGATGTTTTGATCTTGGAAACACCCTGAGTATGCTCACCAAATTTCGTGCGAATCTGAGACTGCAAACGGAGAAGTGTCGACGGCGCCCTAGAAGAAGCGACGACCTGCTCTGATACCAATTGTTGAAGATAGACGTCTGCGGAAGCACGCGAACAGCACAAGGAAGAAGAAGAAGCTTGGAGCACAAACACACAATACTGAATGTATTACTAGAGAATGTACAAAGATAAGTAGCCCATTAGGGCAATAGGTGTATATACAAGCTGGGGGAAAAAAACCTCCTAAAGAGGGAAAAAAGTGCCCCGGCGGTCCTAGAGTGTTCACACACATCACTACCTAAATATATCAACAGATAATATAAGGTCCATGCCCCTTCTTATGAAATTTCTTCTGATGTTCCTTCCCTATATATGCCAAAACTAAATCCCCTTCTTGCAAATCTTTTTCTTTAATATGAACATCATGATAAGCTTTCTGCCTTCTTTTATCTGCATATATGCTCATAATTGCTTGAAGTCTGGAAGCTCCAAGTTTTTCCAATTCCACCACTCTCTCAGATAACTCATGCCCAGTCCACTTGTATTGATTTCCCACCTTTAATGTTGGAATGAGAAATTCCAAAGGCAAAACTGCATTTTGTCCATATACCAAATTAAATGGTGTTGTTCCAATTGCAGTTTTGTATGCCACTCTATAAGCCCATAAGACATGATTAAGTTGCAAATCCCAATCATTCCTATTTGTATTTACCAATTTTGACAAAACAGTGCAAAGTACCTTATTAGTACTTTCTGCTAATCCATTGGCTTGTGGATGATAAGAGGCTGACTTTCTATGACTAATCATGAAATACTTAGTTATGTTTTCTATTACTTGGTTCAAAAAATGAGTCCCCCTATCACTTACCAATTCAATTGGTAATCCAAATCTGGTGATAATATTTTCATAAAGAAATCTTGCAGTGGTTTGAGCATCATTCCTTTTTGTAGCTCTGGCCTCTGCCCATTTGGTCAAGTAATCTCTGGCTACTTGTATATATTCATCATGGGACTATTTTGCTCGAGGATGTATAGGTCCAATGAAATCCAACCCCCATTTACTAAATTCTCTTACTGAAATAAGTGGTACTAATGGCATATTATCTCTTTTATTTGGTTGACTCACTCTTTGACAAATGTCACATCTTTTCACATAGGTTCTTGCATCAAGAAATAGAGTTGGCCACCAAAAACCAGAATATAATATTAGTTTAGCAGTCCTTTCACTTGAAAAATGTCCTCTTGCCACTCCAGAATGATCCATCTCTAACATTTCCATGGACTTATTTTTAGGAACACAGATTCTTGAATATCCACCCATCCCTTTCTCGTACAATTGGTCTCCTATCAGTTGATATTCCTCAGAAATCATTTGTAAATTCCTTGAGTCTGCGCTAGCTCTCACTAGCTCTCCTGTTCTATTTCTTCTCAACTCCTCAATTATGTTTGTACTCCAATTTGGATTTTTCTAAAACCAATACAAAGTTGTAATTTCTGAATTTTGCAAGGCTTGGCATCTCAAGCAGTTGGAAACATATTTTTTTACATCCGAAATCTTATTAGGCCACTGTACTCCCATTCTATTGAGATTGTTTAAGGTGACTATCATGGAAGCATGAGTACAAGGATTCCAACAATGAGCTCTTCTTAGATACTTCTGCTGCTCATCTTTTGGAGTACAATATTCCAATACACCCACATGATTGAAATGATACAAATGTCCAGCTAGTAGTACAAAATTCCTACTTTGTAGTACCAAAGGTGTGTTGTTTTAGGTGTTCTACAAGGTCCCATGGTTAGCAAAGGTACCAAAGTCATGGCCCATTCAGGAATATTCTCTATTTTGAATAGATATGCATGTGGTAATTCATCATCTAAAGGTGAACTTGGCTCTCTGGAGTGGATTCTGGACATTTGTATAAATATTTCTACAAATTTTTGACATTTTACAGATAATTTTCCTTCAAAAATTGCTTCTTCTAACCACAACATTTGCAAGATAGGAAAACACTCAAATACTATACCTTAGAAAGAAAATGGACAAACCATACTAGAGAAGAATGCTTCTACAATAAACAACCCATTAAAGAAAGAGAATATGTGAACGAACACAACTTACAAAGAGAATATGGATTTGTTGAGCAACCAAGGCCTGTACTTGGACAACAACCACCATTACCAACAAATGTAGTACCAGTAAAATACACACCAATAATAGAAGAAAGCTCAAGACTCAGATCATCTTACAGAGAGGATTATCATTGGAGTGAAGGATATCAGGAAGATTGGGAAGGATATGAACAGAGAGAACCAGAACTGCAAGCCTTGGACTTGGGAAACGAGAGAATTGAAGTGGACACAACAACATTCATGTACATAACTAATAATTACATGTCCAATCAGAAACCCCAATTCAAAGGAAGCCAAAAGATAACTTGTTATAGATGCGGGGGGAACATTTCATTAGAGACTGCCCATAACCTCCTACACTAAGAATAGAAGGAGCCTATTGCAAGGATTGTGGCAAGGAACACTTAATAAAGGATTTCCCAAGAAACCCTCAAAATAGAACTTATCTAGTAACATACCATTAAAAATAGTTAACATAATGGAGCAAGAAGAATTGAGTGACCATGATCAAGCAACTGTAAATTCTATAACAGGAGCACAAGCTAAACAACAAGAAACAACAAAGGAGACACACACACAAGAACATAAGAAAATTCCATTTCCAAAAGAAAAGAAAAGCAGACAAAAAGGAAGATGGGAAAGAAAGACGAGAATGGGTAAAAATTTGGAAGAAGAAACTATGGAACATTCAAACAATAGCCAACCACAAAATACACAGACTCAGGAAGAGGCAAAAAATTCACAAATTTTGGAGACTCTGATAAAAGCGTACAAAGGAAGAATTCAAGATGGACCAAACCCTACATATCATGTAATGGTATATCCTATGCGAGATTTAGAGGATGAAAGAATGCAAAGATGTAAACAAATCATACAAGAAGCACAAATTCAGATTGGGGAAATAGACAATCATCAAGCAACAATTGAAGGGACAAATGTAACAGAAACCAGGAAACATCTTGATCAGGAAGATAATTCACAAATAATCTTCCAAATCAATCTAGACAAACACTGTACAATTTTATACCACACCACAATGGAGGACATAGTAAAACAAAATCCTCACTTACAACACAATATGAAAAATTGGAAAACAAAGTCAAAGAACTTAGATCCACAACAACAAGAATTGGAAGAGTTGTTGTACATACCTATTGACAAAATAGGAGGATACTGTGAAGGAGAAGAAGGAAACTCAACTTTGAGAATACAATTTGGTGAGAATCATGCCAAGGCCATATTAGACAGTGGATCAAGAGTGGTTATCATGACTAAACAAACCTGGGAGAAATGGGGAAAATATTTGTTAATACCCACTAAAATGAGATTACAACTTGCACACGGACACATAGAAAAACCCCTAGGAATATGGGAAAAGGTGATTGTGGAAATATGTGGAATAGAGATAGAGCATACTTTTGCCATAGTCGAATTCCCACAATCCACTTCATATGAAATCATCCTAGGAAGACCATTTATGAGACAAATGCAAATTGTGCAAGATTGGGGTAATGATTGCCTATATCCTCAAACCAAAGGAAGGATAACTAGAGTAAATTTAAGAAATGGTCAATATTGTGATATGTCCCCTCAAGAATGGTTCAAAGTACATCAAAATCAAGAATTAAGTAAAGAATCTAGGAATGAAGACCAGAATGACACAGAACCATCAATTTGGAAATGTAATGCCATAAGGAATCACACATATAAAAAAAATATGTTAAAGAAAGAAGATTGTCTAGAAGAAAGGAAATCACAAGATGGAAGTTACATACCACATAAATTTAAAGATGAAGAGTTTGAGCCTTATGGTTGGAATCAGACTTTGACCACAATGGATTTGGCCAATGATGAATATGTGGGACTGAAATTTCAAAATGAAGAAGGATATGATATTTTTCATATAGGAATACAAATGATAAAAGTGTCAAAAACAGAGGAAGAATTGAAGGAAGGGATAATTTAAAAACTGGGAAAACACAATTTCTAGAAGAAATGGAAGCCACAGATGCAATAAAAGACAAAATATGAGGAACATATAAAAAAAGTAAACACAAAGAAATGGAAAAAGAACAAGAAGCTGAAAAAAATAAAAAAATAAAGAAAGAAGGTCAACAATTTGATGTACCTTCAAATTTCAAGACCTATGAAGTAGAAGACAGATTACTTCTAAAAATGAAACCAAAAACAGAAAAGAAAAAGGGGGAGGCATATGATAATGAGGAACAAACTAAGAAGGTGGTGATTACTCAAGAAGAGGAGGAAGATAGACACATTGTCATAGCTGATGACATGTCCAACCAAGAAGAAGAAGCATTGAGGAAATTGGCAAAAACATATAGAGATGTGTTTGCTTACAGTTATAAAGATTTGAAAGGAATTGATCCTAAAATTTGCGAACATAAGATTCCTATTACTCCTGATGCAAAACGTAGCAAACAAAGACACTATACATTTAATGGCAAATACTCTGCTAAAATAAAGGAAGAAATTGACAAGCTGTTGGCTGCCAATTTCATCTGTGAGATTGAGTATATGGAGTGGATATCTCCTATAGTTGTGGTACCTAAGAAGAATGGAAATCTCAGGGTATGTATTAACTTAAAAAAAGTTAATGCTGCAACTATAAGAGATAGCTATCCATTACCAATAATAGACCATCTTTTGGAAAGAGTTGCAGGTAAAGAGGTCTGTAGCTTTGTGGATGGATTTTCAGGATATAATCAGGTGCCAATAGCCTTGGAAGACCAACATAAAACTGCTTTCTCCACAGAATGGGGAATCTATGCATTTATGGTTATGCCTTTTGGTTTAACCAATGCCTTAGCAACCTTTCAAAGATTGATGTGTCACATATTCAAAGAATTCCTTAGAAATATAATGGAAATCTATGATGATGATCTTTGCACTTTCTCATTAAAAAGACAAGATCATTTGAAAGATCTGGAAAATATATTTAAAAAATGTAGAACATACAGAGTAGGTTTAAATCCAGAGAAATGTGTGTTCTTTGTGAGACAAGGGACAATGCTAGGTCACATAGTTTCTAGAAATGGAATATCAACTGATGAAAGAAAAATCAAGGCCATAGTGGATCTTCCAAAACCAATAAACGTAAAGAACTTCAAACTTTCATGGGACATTGTGGATATTATAGAAAGTTTGTACACAAGTTTGCAGACATTGCAAAACCTTTGTATGCATTGATTACCAACTTCGAATGTACCACAAAATGAGATCAAGCCTTTGAGACTTTCAAAACTTGTTTGGTAACATCACCAATTCTAAAAACCCCACAATGGAATAAAATTTTTCATGTTCATGTGGATGCTTCAAATTATGCTTTGGGATGTATGTTAGCACAACCAATAGAAGGGAGCAAGTTGGACTTTCCAATTGCTTAAGCAAGTAGGCAATCGAATTCAGCAGAAAAGAATTATACAACAACTTAGAGGGAAGGTTTGGGAATGTTTTTTGGTGTAAAAAAATATACACATTATCTTTTAGCTAACAAGTTTAAATTCTTTGTGGATCACCAAGCCTTACTCTACTTGGAAAACAAACCATGTCACACAGGTAGGATAGTCACATGGTTCCTCCTACTAATGGAATTTGGTTAAGACAAGGAAAAACTCATTTAAGAGCAGACCATTTGTCTAGAATCCAAACTAGAGAGCCAATTTCACCTTTAGATGATGAATTACCAGATGCATATCTATTCAAAATAGAGAATATTCCTGAATGGGCCGTAACTTTGGTACCTTTGCTAACCATGGGACCTTGTAGAACACCTGAAAACAACACACATTTGGTACTACAAAGTAGGAATATTGTACTACTAGCTGGACATTTGTATCATTTCAATCATGTGGGTGTATTGGAATATTGTACTCCAGAAGATGAGCAGCAGGAGTATCTAAGAAGAGCTCATTGTTGGAATCCTTGTACTCATGCTTCCATGATAGTCAGCTTAAACAATCTCAATAGAGTGGGAGTACATTGGCCTAATAAGATTTGGGATGTAAAAAAATATGTTTCCAACTACTTGAAATGCCAAGCCTTGCAAAATTCAGAAATTAAAACTTTGTATTGGTTTCAAAAAATCCAGATTGGAGTACAAACATAATTGAGGAGTTGAGAAGAAACAGAACAAGAGAGCCAGTGAGAGCTAGTGTAGACTCAAGGAATTTACAAATAATTTCTAAGGAACATCAACTGATAGGAGACCAATTATACAAGAAAGGGATAAATGGATATTTAAGAATCTGTGTTCGTGAAAATCAGTCTATGGAAATTTAGAGATGGCACATTCTGGAGTGGCAGGAGGACATTTTTCAAGTGAAAGGACTCCTAAACTAGTATTATATTCTGGTTTTTGGTGGCCAACTCTATTTCCTGATGCAAGAACCTATGTGAAAAGATGTGACATTTGCCAAAGAGCAAGTCAACCAAATAAAAGAGATAATATGCCATTAGTACCACTTATTTCAGTAAGAGCATTTAGTAAATGGGGGTTGGATTTCATTGGACCTATACATCCTCCAACAAAACAGTCCCATGCTGAATATATACTAGTAGCCACAGATTACCTGACCAAATGGGCAGAGGCCAGGCCTACAAAAAGGAATGATGCTCAGACCACTGCAAGATTTCTTTATGAAAATATTATCACCATATTTGGATTACCAATTGAATTGGTAAGTGATAGGGGGACTCATTTTTTGAACCAAGTAATAGAAAACATAAATAAGTATTTCATGCTTAGTCATAGAAAGTCAGCCCCTTATCATCCACAGGCCAATGGATTAGCAGAAAGTACTAATAAGGTACTTTGCATTTTTTTGTCAAAATTGGTAAATACAAATAGGAATGATTGGGATTTGCAACTTAATCATGTCTTATGGGCTTATAGAGTGGCATACAAAACTGCAATTGGAACAACACCATTTAATTTGGTATATGGACAAAATGTAGTTTTTCGTTTGGAATTTTTCATTCCAACATTAAAGGTGGGAAATCAATACAAGTGGACTGGACATGAGTTATCTGAGAGAGTGGTGGAATTGGAAAAACTTGGAGCTTCCAGACTTCAAGCAATCATGAGCATATATGCAGATAAAAGAAGGCAGAAAGCTTATCATGATGTTCATATTAAAGAAAAGGATTTGCAAGAAGGGGATTTAGTTTTGGCATATACAGTGAAGGAACATTAGAAGAAATTTCAGAAGAAGGGCATGGACCTTATATTATCAACCAAATCAGTAACGGTGGATCTATCCAATCAACTAATATAGATGGAGAAATCATGCCAAATTTCATAAGTGGATGTAGGGTAAAAAGGTATGATCTTCCATTAACTGTTCCTGAATGGAGAAGAATACATCAAGCTCAAAACAGGAAAAAAGAAGAGGAAAAAATCAGATATGAGGCTCAACAGAAGGTAAAGGAAAGAATAAGAAAGGTCAAGGAGCTTAGAGAAGTCCTCTTGTGTGAAACACCTTCAAGAGTGAGAGAGGATTTTCTTGCTATAACAATGAATCTTAATAATGAGAAAATCAAGGTTTTGATAGATTCAGGTGCACAAGTTAATTTGATCAGTTTAGTTTTGTTGAATAAGTTCAATTTTAAAAAAACTAAGAGTAAAACATTTGTCAAAACACTGGATGGTCTGATAATACAAAGCTTGTCTTCTCCATCTATTGAAGTTAAGTTCAATGAAGAAAAAATGAAAATATATTGTGAAGAATGGCCTAATCATATGATGACTGAGAAATTAATTTTAGGACAACCATGGCTAAAGCAAGGTAAAGTAATTTTGGATTTTGAAAATATGAAGCTTAAATTGACAGTAATGACAAAAGGTTTTAAATGTTTTTATTGAGTTGTGAAGAACAGGAAACTCAACAGGACGTCTATAACTCAGATTTGGAAGGATTTACCTTTTCTTTAGAAACTACAAAGGAATTACAAACAAAAATTCTCCATGACGAAATCCACTATAGACAAAAACAGGAGAAAATTAAAGAAACCAACTATGCTGACAAGACAACAAAAAGGTGGAAAGTATGGAATAATCAGAAAAATCTAGGCATCAGTCCAGAAAGGATGTGGAAATTAAAGACATCCAAGTGTTGTTCATCACAGAGATTCATCAACACCAAATGGAGGTAAGAACTGAAGACATCCCAACACAGTTTATCAAAAGCAGATTGTTTTACTCCAAAAACAAAGTCAACAAGAATCAAGTATGCTTGGGTGAAAAAATCAGATCTTCTTCAATGGAGAAAAAATCAGGATGAAGATACAAAAGCATGAAAAGATACAAATGATTGGATTCTCAGAATTTCATCAAGATGGATTGAAGACACTCTTGAAATTATTTCCATGTACTTTACCTCATTCTTTTTTCTAGGAAAGAGAATAGGAGGGGAAGGGAAGATGAAAGAGAAAATTATTGGAAATTGGAAGAAATCATTAAAAATTTTCTTTTCATAAGCTATAAAGCACCAGCAAGATTTAGGTTATAATTCAGCAGAACTAAGCAGTCACTGTGTAATTATTTATTCTTCTGGATATTTTTTTTCCTTATATCTGTCTAAAACCTTTTTCATTTTACTATTTTCTTATTTAAAAAGGGAGTGCACTAGACATCTTGCTACAAATGTGATGATCACTTAAAATTTTGTTGTACCCATGTTGCAAACAAGGAAATCATGGTTTATCTGATACTTTATCTTCTATTTTTTCTCAGATATCTTTTTATCTCAAATAAATGTGTTTCCTTTTACATTTCCTGTGACTTATGTGGGTGGAGTTCTTTTTGGTGTTATGTTATATTTTCTCGAGAATGGTGAATCCAAAGGAACTACCCATTCATGATTTCAAAGCTGACTCTATAACTTTGTCAAGAGGACATTCGTTTCTGGATAGTGAAGCAATAGTAGAAAATGTGGAGCTAGAATCTGATGAAGAGCAGGATATCCCAGAAGCCGAGAAGATAGCTAAAGAGTTGAAGGAAACTCTCAATATCATTGGTCAACACATCTTTATAGTAGGAATTTTGAGGTCATAGATATACAATGCTATGTGAGGAATTCTACAACTTCCAGAAAGTTGCAGCTAATTATAAAAGATGGAAAGCAGTGGGGCTACACAGACTACTGAATGAACCTCTTTTCTTTTTAGATTTTGAAAGGGTATCACAAGTCATGTCCAGTTTGTTAGAAGTTGGCAAAGGGAATGATGCATATTTTAGATGTTAAGTTAAGGACAAAGAGAACAAAGATGTACAGATCACCATAAAAGTAGAACATATCAGGGCAGCTCTTCAATTTTATTCCATGGGAACTAAATTGGATTGCAGTTTTGTCAAAAAGAATAAAGCAACATATGCTGGTTATTCAAAGTTTGTGGATTTCAAAGGAAAGGAAAATGAAGAATTTGCCATCAGAATGTTTCTTCAGTATTTGTGTTTTCCAAAGTTGCCAAGATATACAATGCCACATAAGCCAGTAACATTGGTCATGCTCAATAATAAGGACAAGACTAAACCATTTGGAGTAATGGATGTAACCCCTTACATTCATGACCAGTTGAAGGAGCAGCAAAGCATTGGGAACAGAGGAAGTTTATGAATGGAGCATAGTTTTTAACCAAAATTATATATCATGTTTTAGGTATGGAGGATCCGCTGAAATTGGCTCCAGAAGCTCAATATTTCAAGAGTTTGGTGTCAGCAGTTAAAAGTCCTTCTAAGATGATAACCATAAGAGAAGCAGAAGCCCAGATAAGCATGAGGGGATCAGAAAGGAAAAGGAAAGGGGTATCAGAAGAAGTTATTCTAGTAAAGAAGAGAAGATTGGATCCTAAGAAAGTAGTCTTTGTAACAGGAAGAAGCAACAAAAGAAGAATATGAAGCGGCTCAAAAGGAAGTACAGTCCTCAAAGGAACCTCATCCACCTCAAACGAGTAAGGAACAGTTGTATGCTTATCTAACTCAAGGAAATGATAAAAGGGAAATCTATGAAGCTCAGTATCAGAAGATGTTGGAGAATTATTCGTGTAAAGCAACTAATTGGATACAAGAAGAAGTGGAACATTACGAAGAACTACATGATCAGATGATGGCTACAGAAGCTGAAGAAGTGTTTGTCAAAAAAGAAGTTGAATTGTTGGCATATTTTAAGGAATTACAAGGTCCTCCGGAAACCAGAACTATAGTGGTAGTGAAGAAGAAAGTTCAGAAAAAACCTGTTCAAAAAAGAAAGTTAACCAAAAAAGATAAGGGTAAGGCAGTAGAACATGTACAAGTTGCGGAGCCAACAAACAACTCATTAGAAGAAAAGAATCAGAAAAATACAATAGAAAATGAAGAACACAAAATGGACAAACAAGGGGTGGCTGCTCTTTGTCAATTTTCTTCAGATTCAGAAAGTAACATTGAGAATTTTCTTTTGAAAAGTTTAAATCTTTCAGTTCCCAGTACACCAATCAAAATAATTCAAGCCTTAAAACATTCAAAAAATTAAAAATCAGGATTCCGTGTTTTTCAACAGTTTTCTGTGTTTTTGTGCTTTTACCAAAATGTTGAACTTAGAATTATGCAAAAAATTATTGTAAGAAAATTACCTTTTTGCCTGATCAAGGACTGTCCAAAAAGCTTTGTGTTTGCAAGAAATGGCGATTCTATTAGCTCTTCCCACTCACTCTTTCATTCAGATGAATATTTTTCTGAGATTTCAGGCTTTTATAGACTTCAGACAATCGTGATTGTGAGTGATTTTCACAATTTTGAGTTCCACTTTTCAATTCTTGTTCTTTTACAATTTTTGTGGTTTCATTCAGAAAATCTTATCCCTTCCAACAAAATTTTTCTCTCTTATTTCAACAGATGAAAATTGCGATTCTATATCCAATTCTCAAATTTGATCACTTGATGCTCAATTCTTACTAGAATTTCAAAATTTTTCTTTCCTTCACCTATGCAACTTATGAACCCTTTTAAAATTGCTTACCTTAGTACGCAATAGTGCAACTTAGTCAATTTCTTTATCTTACTGAGAATCGTGATTCTGTGATGAGAATCATGTTTTTCTCTGGACTTCTTGCTTTTGCACTTTTTGACTTTTCATCCCTCCTGGTCTTCTCCAATATTCTTCACCAACTCCAGATCAATTGTCACCTACAATCATACACCACCAAACTCATTCAAAGAGATTAAATTTTTGAAAAGTTTAAACAACAACTTTTACTCTAAATATTTTTTATTTTTCTTTCAATTTCTAGATTTTTCTTTCACTATTCCCCTTCTCCTTTTCAACACAAATCCTCTTGCAAAACTTCTTAAGAATTTATTTTTTTTGGATTTTTAATAGATTTTATGAATTTTTAAGTATTTTGAACCCTAAATCAAGGAAAACACTCCACTTTGGGTTTTCTTTTTTCAAGATCCATTGATCTTTTGTTTCATGATTGGTTATACTCTTTTATGCTTGCAATCTATTCAGTTTGGAAGTAGAGCTTTTCAAGAAAATATGTGCTAAGAAGTACAAGTATCAATTCATGCAAAGATAAACTCAAACACCTTTTTTTCAAGAGGCAAATAATTTTTTTTTTCAAGATTATTATCTTTCCCTAGATCAAAAAATGGATCAATCAATTTGCACATAGCTACTTTACTTGACTTTCCTCATTGCAACCATGTCATCTTTTCCAAGATTTGACAAATTTTGCTTGGTACTTAGTCAAAAAGCAATCTACTTATGCAAAGATACTCACATTTTACCTTTCCTTTAACAATCTTGATTCAATTTTTTCCACACACCTGCACTTTACTCTTAACAGGTATGAGCAACTATCAATTTGCAAATATTTCACAACTTCTTTATCTCAAAAGGTTAATTCATGCTCCCTTTTCCCAAAAGACAAGCAAAGAAACATACCTTTTCAGTTTTTCTTTCTTGATTATAGAGTACTACCTTTCCAATGTGTTCAAATACCATCAACAATGGAAGATCCAGCAAGGTCCAAGACTTCAATGAATCTTTTGCCTTGTTCCCCAGCAACAGCGCCAAAAAATGTTTGTTGTTAACCTTTGGAGTTGTGGTCTCCAATCATTATAGCACAAAAGATCAACTACACATCTTTAAATTGTCAATCCGGGAAGTATGCAAAGACCACAGCCCCTTCTAGTTAATGGAATCCAAGAATAAGGGTTGGAATGACTGATTTTCTGAGAAATTTATGAATAAGGAAAGAAATATCTAGGTTTTGATTATCTTGAGTTCTACAACAGCATTTTCAATGATCTTTGTGCCTAAAGTGTGCCATTTCCATAGTAGAATACGAATATGAAGCCAAATTTCAAAAACAGTACCTTTATCACACAGACGAGACAATCACGATTTTGTTAAAAATGATATTTTCTGATTCCAGCTTCATTCTTCTCCTTATTCTTGCTTAATACAAAAAGATTCACCTATCCTTCTTCATCTGACTCAGAAATATAGAGTTGAAGCTCACAAATTCCAAGGATCACACAAAGAATAAACTCAACAAGTCAAGAGAAAGAGCATGAAAGGAGAAAAACATGATATTCCGCAGATTCCTGTTTGTGCTGCTGTTTTTGTTGCACCTACTGCAGAGCAGATCCTTGAATTTTGGTCCTTTTCTCCTTCTATTCTAAAAATATGCTATCTAAGAGCTTCCAAAAATTCTAGAAAAAATACATATGATCCTATTTTACATGAGGAATCATTTGTATAAATATTTCTACAAATTTTTGATATTTTACATATTTTCCTTCAAAAATTGCTTCTTCTAACATCCTTCCCCTCCTAGTCTTTTTGGCTCCTGACAAAATTATCCTGACAAGAAAAATAATGAGAGCTTTCTTCATTTCTTCTTTCTTTGATAAACTTGAGACAACAGGTCATGACTCTTTCTTTCTATAATATTCAAATTGTTGATAATTTCAAATAGAGCTTTCCTCCATTGTACTGCTGCCTCTGGTCTGTCTATCACATCTTTCTTCAAGTATTCTGTATAAGCAGCTTCATATGCAGTGAGTCTTGATTCAGTTATTACTGATAAATTCTCGAAAATTTCTGACTCTCTTTCAAAATATCCATAGTCAAAAGCGTCTTCCAAGATTTGAAGATAATGACTTCCCAAAAATACTATTCTGCTATAATATGCCATTAAAAAAATTAGGTCTAGTATCTCACTTAGGTCAAAAAGTAAAGCATATGTGGGTGAATTGAATCCAATATAGTTGAGAGTCCTGACATCTGTATCTGTGAAGGTTTCTATACATGCTACCACTAGTCGCATCACTCTGACCAATAATATACAAGCTAGATCATTTACATCTTTGTATGTAGATATAACAGAATCTACTGTATCAATCATATACTTCTTGGTTGGCCATGTTCCTGGTTTTGGTCCTGGTATTTTTGAAAAATTTAGCCATTTTGCTCGAATCTGTCTTGCATTTCTTCTTTCCCAAAACACTGACCATTCCCTTTTTCTTGCTACTGTTCAATAGGCTGGATTTATTTTTAACTGTAAAGGTGCCTCTTTCCAGGTCTTTCTACATTCCTTATTAGCATCCAACCATCTGTTCCTCCATTTAGGATTAGCTTTTTCAAACAACTCCTTAGTGACATCAATGTCTTCTTCATATTCCAAATATCTGTTTGGTGATAATCCTACCCTCGCAATCTGATAATTTCTAATACTTTCCATAATCATACAAAATGGTATTCCTAGACCATATGCTGCCCAATGGTGTTGATCTGGGTTTACTGCTTTGTTGAGAGCAAAATTTACAATCTGTTCTTCAGATTCATTATGCATTTTTCTTTGAATTCCATTCTTGATTCCTTGTCTGTTAAAAGCTTTTGAACAAATTCATCTGAATATTCTTCAACAGCTTTGTCTTCTTGTTCGTCAAAATTTTGAATTCTGTTATCTTCTCCTCCTTCATGTTCCTCTGCTTTTGTGGTCACTACCTGTTCTTCAACCTGTTTTTGTGAAACTTCCAAGTTTTTTTGTAGTTTCTCCACCATCAATATTAATACTTGATTTTGGGATATCAGTAACTCTTTCTCTGATTTCCATTCACTTCTTTCTTTTTCCATATCCAAATGTAATTTACTCCTTTCTTCTGCTATATCCAAATGTAATTTGTTGTATCCTCTCATTGCACTAGCAGCATGCACACTAGCTTGCTTCTCCAATTCCTTGACTTCCTTCAATTCTGTTTGTAACCTTCGAAATTATTTATTCAAAACTCTTCCCTCTCATCCTGGGTTTTGGTGCCATCTTACTTTCTCCTTTCATTTGGCCTTCCTCCATCAACAATCTGTTTATGTCTTCATTAGCTTTGACCATGATCTGATATGAGCTTTGAAGGGTTCTAAATCTTCCTTCCATTTTCTTTAATTCCATGTCCATCTGTATGCCAACAATTCCACTTCCTTTTTGACAAACACTTCTTCAGTTTCTGTAGCCATCATGTAGTTCTTCGTAATGTTCCACTTCTTCTTGTATCCAATCAGTTTCTTTACACGAATAATTCTCCAACATCTTCTGATACTGAGCTTCATAGATTGCCCTTTTATCATTTCCTTGAGTCAGATAAGCATACAACTGTTCCTTACTCGTTTGAGGTGGATGAGGTTCCTTTGAGGACTGTCCTTCCTTCTCAGCTGCTTCATATTCTTCTTTTCTTGCTTCTTCCTGTTCCAATACTACTTTCCTAGGATCCAATCTTCTCTTCTTTACTAGAATAACTTCTTCGGATACCCCTTTCCTTTTCCTTTCTGATCCCCTCATGCTTGTTTGGGCTTCTACTTCTCTTATGGTCATCATCTTAGAAGGAATTTTAACTCCTCACATCAAAATCCTGAAATATTGAGCTTCTGGAGCCAATTTTAGCTGATCCTCCATACCTAAAACATGATATATAATTCTGGTTAAAAATTGTGCTCCATCAATAAACTTACTCTATTCCCAATGCTTTGCTCCTTCCTTCAACTAGTCATGAATGTAAGGGGTTACATCCATTACTCCAAATGCTTTAGTCTTGTCCTTATTTTTTATCATGACCAATGTTACTAGCTTATGTGGCATTTGTATATCTTGGCACCTTTGGAAAACACAAATACTGAAGAAATATTCTGATGGGAAATTCTTCATTTTCCTTTCCTTTGAAATCCACAAACTTTGAATATCCGGCATAGGTAGCTTTATTCTTTTTGACAAAACTGCAATCCAATTTAGTTCCCATGGAATAAAATTGAAGAGCTTCCCTGATATGTTCTGATTTTATGGTGATCTGTACATCTTTGTTCTCTTTGTCCTTAAATGAACATCTGAAATATGCATCATTTCCTTTGCCAACCTCTAACAAACTGGACATGACTTGTGATACCCTTTCAAAATCTATAAAGAAAAGAGGTTCATCCAGTAGTTTGCGTAGCCCCACTGCTTTCATCTTTTATAATTAGCTGCAACTTTCTGGAAGTTGTAGAATTCTTGACATAGCATTGTATATTTATGACCTCCAATTCCTACTATAAAGATGTGCTGACCAATGATATTGAGAGTTTCCTTCAGCTCTTTAGCTATCTTCTCGGCTTTTGGGATATCCTACTCTTCATCAAATTCTAGCTCCACATTTTCTACTGTTGCTTCACTGTCCAGAAAGCAATGTCCTCTTGACAAAATTACAAAGTCAGCTTTGAAATCATGAATGGGTAGTTCCTTTGGATTCACCATTCTGGAGAAAATATAACATAACACCAGAAAGAACTCCATAAGTCACAGGAAATGTAAAAGAAAACACATTTATTTGAGATAAAAAAATATTTGAGAAAAAATAGAAGATAAAGTATCAGATAAACCATGATTTCCTTGTTTTCAACATGGGTACAACAAAATTTGAAGTGATCATTGTTGAAAACGCTAATCCTAAATGGAGGAACAGATGGTTGGATGCTAATAAGGAATGCAGAAAGATCTGGAAAGAGGAACCTTTACAGTTAAAAATAAATCCAGCCTATTGTCTAGTAGCAAGAAGAAGGGAATGGTCAGTGTTTTGGCAAAGAAGAAATGCAGGACAGATTCCAACAAAATGGCTAAATTTTCCAAAAATAGCAGGACCAAAACCAGGAACATGGCCAACCAAGAAGTATATGATTGATACAGCAGAGTCTGTTATATCTACATACAAAGATGTAAATGATCTAGCTTGTATATTATCAGTTAGAGTGATGCGACTAGTGGTAGCATGCATAGAAACCTTCACAGATATAAATGTCAGGACTCTCAACTATATTGGATTCAATTCACCCACAGATGCTTTACTTTTAGACCTAAGTGAAACACTAGACCGAATTTGTTTAATGGCATATTACAACAGAATAGTATTTTTGGGAAGTCATTATCTTCAAATCTTCGAAGACGCTTTTGACTATGGATTTTTTGAAAGAGAGTCAGAGATTTTCAGGAATTTATCAGTAATAACTAAATCAAGACTCACTGCATATGAAGCTGCTTATATAGAATACTTGAAGAAAGATGTGATAGATAGACCAGAGGCAGTAGTACAATGGAGGAAAGCTCTATTTAAAATGATCAACAATTTGAATATTACAGAAAGAAAGAGTCATGACTTTTTGTCTCAAGTTTATCAAAGAAAGAAGAAATGAAGGAAGCTCTCATTATTTTTCTTGTCAGGATATTTTTGTTAGGAGCCAAAAAGACTAGGAGGGGAAGGATGTTAGAAGAAGCATCTTTTGAAGGAAAATTATCTATAAAATGTCAAAAATTTGTAGAAATATTTATACAAATGATGTAAAAATTGAGGAAGAGTCTTCCTCATGTAAAATAGGATCATATGTATTTTTTCTAGAATTTTTGGAAGCTCTTGGATAGCATATTTTTAGAATAGAAGGAGAAAAGGACCAAAATTCAAGTGTGAAAAGGGACACTTGAAAAAGTATAAAAGATAATTTCTTCTATTATGAAGAGGTTGGTTGTATTATTTTGATGCTATCCAAGTAATGAGAAGAGCTCTCCTGCAGAAAATCGTGTTTTCTCCTTTCATGCTCTTTCTCTTGATTTGTTTCTATTCTTTGTGTGGTCCATGGAATTTGTGAGCTTCAAGTGTGTATTTATGAGTGAGATGAAGAAGGATAGGTGAATCTTATTGTATTAAGAAAGAATAAGCAGAAGAATGAAGCTGGAATAAGAAAATATCATTTTTAACAGAATCAGGATTGTCTCGTCTGTGTGATACAAGTACTGTTTTTGAAATTTGACTTCATATTTGTATTCTACTATGGAAATGGCACACTTTAGGCACAAAGATTATTGAAAATGTTGTTGCAGAACTCAAGATAATCAAAACCCTCATAAATTTCTCAAAAAATCAGTCATTCCAACCCTTATTCTTGGATTCCATTAACTAGAAGGGGTTGTGGTCTTTGCATACTTCCCGGATTGACAATTTAAAGATGTGTAGTTGATCTTTTGTGCTATAATGATTAGAGAGGACAACTCCAAAGGTTAACAACAAACACCCCTCAAATACAATTCGGACGATGATATGACAACCACAAGGAAGGAAGTTATTGACGCTAAAGACAAGGTAAAACATATTAGTGATGAATATTCTTTTCCTATTCAAGAAATCCCTACGGGATGGATGCAGGATAAAGAGGAATACATTGAAATTCAGAACACTCCTGCTTATGAAAGGATGCAGGAGATATTATTGGAGGAAAATTGGTTTGAAGATGCACATGTAGATACATTGGTGGATAGAAACCCAATCAAAGAAGTTCAATTAGGCACTCAGGAAAATAATCATCCAGTTTTATTGGCCACTTGGTTGTGGAGCCACCTTGAGCTGCTTGAAAAGGTAAAATCTTTCTTGACACGCTATGCAGATGTTTTTGTGTGGCATTATAAAGACTTAGAAGGAGTGCCTGCCAATTATGGAGAGCACATAATTCCTCTTGTTGACGGAGCTAAACTAGTAAGAGGAAAGAGTTATAGACTTAACCCAAAATATGCTAAAGCTATTTATTTGGAAATACAAAAGATGGAGGATGCAAGAATCATCATTTCTGTGGAACACTCAGAATGGCTTTCACCAATGGTTATAGTACCAAAGAAGAATACCAACAAAATGAGAATTTGTGTTGACTTTAGAGCACTCAACAAGGTAACCATTCTAGATGGATTCCACATGCCTTTTGCAGAGCAAGTCATTGAGGAAGTGGCTGGACATGCATTATAGAGCTTCAAGGATGGCTTTAGTGTATACAATCAAATATCCGTCCATCCAGATGATCGGGAAAAGACCGCTTTTATCACACCATGGGGCACCTATGTATACGTAAAAATGCCATTTGGACTCAAAAATGCTCTAGCCACCTTTAACAGAACTGTGACCTCATTTTTGGACCCTTATTGCTGGAAAAACTTATAATTTTCATGGATGACTTTTCTTCATTTTCAGGCACTAACAAGGAGAACCCTTTGGATTGCTTGGATAATCACTTGAGACAGCTGCAGAATGTTTTTAAAAGATGCAAGGAGACTAAACTAAAGCTGAACCCAAATAAATGTTGTTTCCTCGTGACAGAAGGAACTCTCTTGGGACATGTGGTATCTGCTAAAGGT
Source organism: Ceratopteris richardii (assembly GCA_020310875.1). NCBI lineage: Eukaryota > Viridiplantae > Streptophyta > Polypodiopsida > Polypodiales > Pteridaceae > Ceratopteris > Ceratopteris richardii. The sequence continues at coordinate 88,638,207 of CM035417.1, read as the reverse complement.
ATGGCTCTGAACGGTGACAAAATTATTTCTATACTAAAGTTACCTAAACCCAAATCTCCCAAAGAGATTCAAAGCTTCTTAGGGCATACTGGGTACCACACAAGATTTATCAAAATGTATACAGAGATAGCCAGGCCATTGGCTAGACTTACAGGTAAAGAAGTGCCATTTAAGTGGGAAGAAGAAGAAGAAGAAAATGCTTATTAGATATTAAGGTCCAAATTGATGGCTGCACCAATTCGTATCACACTAGATTGGTCAAAACTTTTTCAGGTACATGTAGATGCCATTGCATATGCAGCGGGTGCAGTTTTGACTCAACATAGTGAGGAATACAAACTTGATAGATGTATTCAGTATGTTAGTCAAATTTTGACAAAGGCAGAAAAAAATTATAGCACCACAGAAAGGGAGGCCTAGCAATGCTTCTCATGATACAAAAGTTTTGTCATTACTTGCTAGGAGTGAAATTCGTGATCATAATTGATCATCAACCGCTCATATATCTATTGAATAAGCCAAAAGCAAGTGGTAGGGTATGGAGATGGCCACTTTTGTTCCAAGAATTTGATTTTTCTGTAGTCCATAGACCAGGTAGAGAAAATTTCATGGCAGACCACCTATCTAAGATTGTTAGCGGTATAAATTGTTGGTTTTTCTGCACTAATATGTTTTCATTTTGCAGAGATAATGCTTGATTATAGGTTTTTTTCAAAGGCGAAGATGCAAGGTGGTGTAGGTTTATAAAAAAAATGTGTGATGCATATCAAATGGATTACGAGGGAGAAAGTGAATGGTGCAATAGTGAATGTTGGGATTGATCCATCAAAGGTGATAAGTACCAAGCTTAAGCTTGACAAATATAGAAAGGCTCCCCTTGAGAGGAAACGAAAGGATAGAGCTACGAGAAGGGAAAAAGGGAAATTCACAAGCCAAGAGGTTGCTGCTCCACTTCACGATGTGGATTAGACTATTGATAGAGGTATTGTTTTCAAACAGTGACATTTGATTCTATTCTCACTGCACTATTTTGCTGAAATTTTGTTGTAGCAAGCAAACTCACAAATGTTTTGCTCTAGTTGCAATGAGCAAAATTATTTATTGGATATTGCCTATATATGTACTGTAGCTACAAACTTCATGTTTCCTTTCATATGTGCATCTTGTTAGAAGGTTGGTATGTTTTGAAGTCGAAAAAGAAAGAAAAAAAAGAAAAAGAGAAGAAAAGAAAAACAAAACAAAAATGCAAAAAGAAAAATGGAAAAGTAATACCCAAAAAAAAACCAACAACCAAACAAAAACAAAAAGAAACAGATATGGCATATGAGAGAGAGAACCTAGCTCCTTACATGACGCGGTCTCCTTGCATGATGCGATCGTGAATTTTTTTGCATCCCTTTGGGAGTTCGCCCCTTTTGCCACCCTATGGGGGAGTGGGCCTGGGTCGAGCCTGGCACCTATGTCCATGTGTCTCCCTATTTTTGGGGGTGCTCTTTCTGCGCATTGCTCTCCATGAAGCCTTACAAAATGGTATTTCGATTGGTACAAAGCTTGCTGGCCCATCAGGTATGACTCAAAACTATTTCTCCATTCTTGACCTATTAACGGGTTCGAAACCAAAGCCCCTCTCAAGGATATTATGAAGGTGCATTCTTTGATGCATGATGGTTCGGCTAACCCTTGTTGGTAGAAAGATGTTAATGGTGAAGCCATTCAAAACCCTAGGGGTTCTTATGCTTCTGTTCTGCAGAAACACCAAGGGCTCTACTCCATATTCGAGAACCCGTCCTTTATTGGTAATCCTTTCCCCCATATGGATGCTAAAGGAAAGCAGAAAGTCCTTGATGATGTGAGTAAAGATGATATTTTAGAGTTTGAAATAGAGGCTAACATAATTAATCTTGACTCTGACTTTGAGGATAATGAAGACAACACTCTAGTTATTGATAGGGACTCCTTAAATAACTGGCATAATATGTTATATGAGAAAGTTCTGATTGGGCTATGTCATGGACCTAAGCCAGCTCAAGAAGTTTTAAGAGCTTGGATTAAGAACAACTCGAGCAACAGGGGGATGATTGTTAAACATGTTCAATTCCTGCCAAATAATTTCTATCTATTTTTTTTTAGGATGTCGGCAGTGCTATGCAGCTGATGTCTAAAGGACATTGGGTGATTAGGAATGTGCCTCTTTCCTTGGTTATATGGTATCTAGGTTTTAATCATAGAGGGGCCAAACCTACAAAAGTTCCTATTTGGGTGGAGTTGCCTAACGTGCCTGAGGAATTTTACCCTTGGTTCGAACAAATAGGCAAACTGCTTGGTAAGGTGCTTGGTCAAAAATCTAGAAATGGATTCAACCCCAAATGGGATCCTCAGATTCTTGTTGAAGTGGATATCTCCAAAGAAGTCAAGACTGTCATCACCTTGAAAGACTCTAATGGTTTTAAGCTTCATGAGCAAAAGGTAAGTTATAAAAATTTTCTTAATGCCTGCTTCAATTGTTTTAAACAAGGACATCTTATTAAAGATTGTCCTTTGCTTGCTAGTAAAAAAGAATGCAATATTGATAAAGGTAATCTGAAAGAGCTGAATGTGCAACAAGAACATAATCAGCAAAAGAAAACTAGTTTCAAACAAAAAAAAATATTTCTTCTAGTAACAGGAATAACAAGTACGGTGTACTCTTAGAAGATGTTTCTAACCCCTTTGATTTTTTGGACATCAAAGCTGAAGATAAGTTTCCAGGTTCTACACCCCCTCAAGAACCAGCCAATGGTGTGAATGTTTCCGAGACTACTCCTCAAGACATGGAAGGGGAGTGGACCTTTGTGGGTAATAGAAAAAGTAAGAAGGACAACAAGTGTGCTAGTAACTTCTCCTCTCAATCTTCTTCTTGTGATGATGTATCAATCAAAGAAAGACAAGACTTTGATGAGTTTTTTGAGCAGTTGGAATAGCAAGATAATTTAAATATTCAAAAGATTCAGAATAGTACTATAGAGGATGTTGAAATGCATGGTGTTGTCGTTACTCGAGAAGATATAAAGTCTAAAGCTAAGAGAAAAGAACTGTTAGGGTTTTGGGGTCAATTATAAAACCCCTTAAAAACAGTAGAAACTAAGCTCTATGTTTGGCTCTGTTTCTTCTTTTCTTTTGTTTTTCTCATGGATTTGATTAATATCATCTCCCAACATTAAAGGTATTACTGATCCTGTGAGGAGCAAAGTGCTCAACAACGGGATGAAGGATTACTCTCTTATGTCTGATTTTATCTGTCTTCAAGAGTTAAAGATTGGTGGTTTTGATCTCCTTTCTAACTTGCAGATTGCTTCTAGTAACCATAAGTGGTTTACTACAAATCATAACTTTCACGAGGAAGGAGATAAGGAAGAGAGCTCACAAACACACTCTCACAATCAAAGAGAAGCACACACTCAGATTGAGGCAAGGAAGAATGATCTTCTTCTTCTTCTTCTTCTTCTTCTTCTTCTTCTTCTTCTTCTTCTTCTTCTTCTTCTTCTTCTTCTTTTTCTTCTTCTTCTTCTCCTCCTCCTTCTTCTTCTTCTATTACATAAAAAAGAATGTACAAGGATGACCTAAAACAAGAATACAACAAGTGCAATATATAAAGACCAGTACATAAGGAAAAAACTAATGTCCATGAGTGAGTGAGCTGGCAAGAAACAAATGTGCCATCATTCTCGATAGATAAATCTAATACAGCTCAATGAAGTATCTCTGACATATATCGGCGTGACCACTATACATGTCAGAGAAACAAAAAACTGATTACATGTCATCCTGGATCATCACATGTTGAGCTTGATATCTCAACACTCCCCCTCAAGCTCAATGTCATATCCTGTAATCCAAGCATCTCCCAAAACTTCTTCAACTTCTTAGCTCCAAGTGCTTTGGTGAAAATATCAGCAACCTGCTCATCTGTTCTCACATAAACTAGATCAATGCCGCCTGCTAATACCTTCTCTCTACATTCTTCAACCTGCAATCATGTTAAACGTGTCCAGGTTTACCACAATTCTAGCATCCTTTACTATCATTACCTTAATCATTTCTTTGGAAAATTTTGCAACCTCTTTGGCTCCCCCTGCCTCGAAATTGTCCTCTTCCTCCTGCATGATCCTGTTGTTGACCTTAGTCTTGGTTATTGTTTCCTCTTCCATTTCCAAAAACTCTACCTCTACCTCTTCCTCTGCCGGAGTAGAATACCTGCTCAGAATTGGGCTTCCCTTGGGAGTTTGAATCCTCACCAAGATTCTTTTCTTCAATAATCAACATGGATACCAAATCAGGAAAATTTGGAATATTTTCCCTGGTCTGTATAGAAGTTTTGAACTGCTTATATGTAGCTCCTAAACCACGAAGGCACACTTCCACCTTATCATCATCATCTACATTCACGCCAATAGATGCAAGTGACTCGCATATGCTTTTGATTCTCAGATTGTAGTCACTTATCGACATGCTCTTTTTCTCTAATGTATGCAGTGTTGGAGATAGATGTCTGCAGAAGCACGCGAACAACACAAGGAAGAAGACGAAGCTTGGAGCACAACACACAAGACTGAATGTATTACTAGAGAATGTACAAAGATAAGTAGCCCATTAGGGCGATAGGCGTATATACAAGCCGAGGGAAAAAAACCTTTTAAAGAGGGAAAAAAGTGCCCTGACGGTCCTAGTGTGTTCACACACATCACTACCTAAATATATCAACAAATCCCCCTTGGGAGTGATGCGGTGAACAAGGACTTGGCACTCATGTATAAGGAAGTGCCAAGCTATGTGGAAATCAATCCACAAAAGGAAGTAAGCCCAAAGCTTTGCAGAAAGCTTCAAACTTCTCCCTAGGCAGAGCCTTCGTGAAAAGGTCTGCAATGTTCTCCTGCGTGGGCACATATGCCAAGCTGATCTCCCCAGCAGAGAACCTCTCCCTAACATAGTGATAATGCACCTCAATGTGCTTAGTGCGAGCATGGAACACAGGGTTCCTTGCAACTACCAATGCGCTCTAACTGTCAGTGAAGATGGTGGTGGCAGAAGGCTGGCCAACACCCAAATTAGCCATAAGGCATCTGAGCCACACACACTCAACAATCGCTGTGAAAGCTGCCCTATACTCAGCCTCACAACTGGAAGTGGCCATAGTAGGCTGCTTCTTGCTCAACCAAGATATACATGAGCTACCAAGCATGAAGCAAAAACCAATGGTGGACACACGAGTGTCATAGCAACCAGCCCAATCTGAGTCAAAAAAAGCATGCAAATCTGGCGGTAGTGATCCACCCTTGGGATAAAACAACCCAAGTAGCCGAGTACCACTCAAGTAGCGAAAGATGCGCTTAACCACCTTCCAATGCGTGACTCCTTGGCAATGCATAAACTCTCTCATCTGTAAGACAACAAACTGAATATCTGGCCGAGTAATGCATAAGTAAATCAAGCATCCAACAGCCTGCTGATAGCGAAAAACATCAAATGCATCTCCAGCATCATGAAGACTCAATCATAAACCTGTCTCCATAGGAGTGGCAATAGGCTTACAGTCTTCAAGGCCAAAATGCTGCAATAATTTGTCAATACATTTTGTTTGACACAAAGCCATTCCACCATCAACTTGCATAAACTGAATGCCCAAATAGTGATGCAAATGCCCCAAATCAGACATCTCAAATGAGGCATGCAAATCAGCCTTAAAATCAACAATATGCTTCTCAATAGGACCAGTGAGTAGCATGTCGTCAACATAGACAACAATGATCAGAAGCACATCATTAGCACGCTTAACATATAAGGTGCTTTCAGTTGGACTGTTCTCAAAACGATGTGCAATCAGATAGGCATGTATCTTCTCATACCAAGCACGTGGTGCTTGCTTTAAACCATATAATGCCTTCTTTAACCTGCACACCTGGTTTTCATGTCCTTTCTGCACAAAGCCACGGGGCTGAAAAAAATACACTTCTTCATGCAAGTCCCCATTCAGAAATGTTGTTTTAATGTCCAACTGATGTGCATTCCAACCATGATGGGCTGCAAGTGCACAAATGCTCCGAAAAGTAGTCATAAAGACCAAGTACCATTCTTCATTATTGCATCATATTCAGATTGCATAGCAGCCATCCAATTTTTTGGATTTTGTGCTTCATCAAATGAAACAGGCTCATTCTCATCACAGAGACTAGATGCAGCCATAGCATAGCAATCTAATGCAAAAGAAGCACTATGAGAGCCTGAATGAGTACGATATGACAGAGGTGCATCCAATTTGCTATCAAACAAAGTCTGCACCAGCCTTTTTGGCATAGTTTTTGCCTGCTCAATATCAGCTCTCTCATCAACAAGTGCATCATGTAAATATGCATCAGAAATTGAATGATCTGCATCATCATATGAAACCTGCAAAGGCTGAGAAGTTGCCTCATTAGGACCAGACTGTCCACCTATAAAAAGAGGCATCAAAGTATCATACATGTCTTTGGAGCTAATAAATATCTCCTTAGTACATGAAAGCAATGGCTGAATAGCATCTTCCACAAAGACAACATCACGGCTAACCAGAATGCGTTTAGCCTGTCGTTGATACAGACGATAGCCTTTACTTTCAGAACTATACCCAACAAAAATACATTTTACTGCCTTATCATCCAATTTTCTGTGATATTGTTTAGGCACTAGTGCATATGCCAAACAACCAAAAACATGCAGATGAGCAACATATGGCTTGCGGTCATTCCAAGCCTCATATGGAGTGATAGACTGTAGCGCTTTAGTGGGACACCTGTTCAGTACATATGCTGCACACATGACAACCTCAAGCCAGAAACTATGTGGTAAAGCCTAACTCTTGACCATGCACCTCGCCATCTCCATGAGTGACCTGTTCTTTCGTTCAGCAACTCCATTCTGTTGAGGTGTATACGGCACTGTACACTGGTGTTTTATCCCACGTTCAGCCAGAAATGCATTAAAATCAGAAGACATATATTCCCCCCCTCGATTAGAATGGAGGGTGCCCATTTTACATGCTGACAGATTTTCAACCAAAACCAAAAACTGTTTAAAGCACATGAACACTTTGGACTTTACTTTGAGTGGATATACCCATGCATGCCTGGAAAACTCATCAATGAAAGTCACGAAGTAAAGGTAATTTCCAAAAGAGGGTGTCTGCATAGGACCACAGACATCACTATGTACAAGCTACAATTTCTGTGTAGCCCGAACTGAACCATCTTTTGGAAAGGAGGAACGCTGCATTTTGCCCAAAATACAGCCTTCACAAACATGTTTTCTAGCTGCCTCAAGTTTGGGCAAAGAGGACACCATTTCAGATTTCTGCAGGTGTAGCAAACTAGCAAAATTCAGATGACCAAAGCGTGCATGCCAAAGCTTTGCATCTGACATAGCGTGAGAATCATCTACTGCACATGCCAAATAAATTTCAGATCTTTCATAGTCTATGATCTTATACAGCCCACGGCATAAAATGCCAGAAGCAATAATAACATCGCCATTTGACAGATCATGAGCTGTACATCTGTCATCAACAAATTTCACCACCAAGCCAATCTTGGCTAATGCAGAAACTGATAACAGACTCTTCTTGATCCCTGGCACAAATAAAGCATCTGACAAAGTGAAAGAACTACCATCAGCAGTAGTCAAAATGATCTTACCAACTCCCATAACAGGATAAGAGGAGTTGTTGGCGCATGTAAAATTCCCTGTAGGGGCAGGCTCGAGTGAAGAGAAGAAACTGTGCTGCGAGGTAATATGTTTGGTTGCCCCACTGTCAAAGTACCAAACATCTGAGTCTACTGCAGACATGCATTGATCATGAGAAGATGGATCAAAACTGCAGACTGTAGTAAACGCCCATTCTTCTTCCTGCACAAGATTTGCAGACTCTATTTTTGGTGTAGAGGCCTCTGCAACAACCATTCTAGCCTCTTTCTTCTTTGCCTCTTTAGCAGCCAGTTTTGGACAGTTCTTTATGATATGATCATTCCCTTTACAATACTTACAAAACAATTTCTGCTTTTCTGATTTCTTCTCATCTTTATCTTCCTTCTTCGAATATGCAGAATTAGCAGATTTCTGCTTACTAGTTGAAGAGCTCCATTTTCCTTTGCCCTTCTGACTAGCCAGGAAAGCTTGATCTGCAACTCGCATAATGGACCTGTTTTGCCTGGACTGATCTTCGTGCAACAGAACAGAGACTAACTCCTCAAACGACAAGGCATTTGGATTGCCTTTCATCATCAATCGAAGAGTAGAAGCAAAACTCTGATATGAATCAGGAAGACCATTCAGAACGGTCTGCACAAGTGAGCTATCTGGTGTAATCTCATCAGCAGAAATCAACTGTTCTTTCAAGTCTTTGATCTTTGTTAGGAAACTGTCCATAGAATCACCTTCATTCATGTGCTCACTCTCCAACTGTTTTTGGAGGTAAGGAACACGAGCCTCATTCCTAGCTTGGTACAATGTGGTAAGTGTATCCCAAGCATCCTTAGGTGTTGTGCAAGAGCGAATATGAGCAATAATGGCACGTTTGACACACAAAGCTATCAATGCATGTGTCTGGGCATCTCTGCCATCCCAATGAATCTGCTCTGCATTTGGTGCAGTAGAAACAGCAGCAGGAACAGGAATCTGCGGAACATCATCTTCGACACCATCTTCATCAACTCCAACACCTGTATTTGCAGTACCTATAGTCAAAGGTGTAACAGGACGTCTTTCAACACCCTGCACAATGTTCCACAATCCTTTTGCAACCAATACATGCCGCATCATATAAGCCCATAATGGGTAGTTGGTACCATCCAACTTATCCTCAACAGCCAACATACGGAATACATCACTGCTTTTAACCATTGCCAGTGACTAAAATACCTTGATGCAAAAAATTGACTGTATCTCAAAAAGTTGAACAAGATTGCCCCAACGAATTTTGCTACACCTGTAGCAGACTTTGAGACGCTTATACTAGCGAACAGAAACTGGTATATACCTTTGGCACAAAAAGACGAAATAGCCTACACAAGCACTACGATAATGCGTTCGGAGGCCGAAACGAGCTCAGATCGTGATTTCGGCACCACAGAACGAAGCTGTTTTGATCTTTGAAACACCCTGAGTATGCTCACCAAATTTCATGTGAATCTGAGACTACAAATGGAGGAGCGTCGACGGCACGCTAGATGAAGCGACGACCTGCTCTGATACCAATTGTTGGAGATAGATGTTTGCGGAAGCACGCGAACAGCACAAGGAAGAAGAAGAAGCTTGGAGTACAACACACAAGACTGAATGTATTACTAGAGAATGTACAAAGATAAGTATCCCATTAGGGCAATAGGCGTATATACAAGCCGGGGGAAAAAAACCTCCTAAAGAGGGAAAAAAGTGCCCGGCGGTCCTAGTGTGTTCACACACATCACTACCTAAATATATCAACATGCAGCTCGTTCTTGAGTTGCAATTTCTGTGCCTTTGTATTGGTCTCTTACAATGTGAACAAACTATTCCAAGCCTCTTTTGGAGTCTTGGCATCCTATATGTGCCCAATCATGCTATCCTGTATGCTAACAGATAGCCAGTACATTACCTTTCATGCTCCTTGATTCCATTCCTCATATGCTCTTAACTGTTCTACAGTCGGATTTCTATCTGGTAACTGCGGAGCATTTTCATTCTCTCCTTCGATGTACTTCCAATAGCCTTTTCCCATCAGGAAATTCATCATTCTGAATCTCCAAGCATGGAAGTTGTTCTTGTCCAGCTTATCGCTCATAAGCTGACTCATTCCATCTGCGTTTGCCATTTTTGCAGCAATTCACAACACTGCAAAACACTACAAGCAGCACTTCTACTTGAACACTATCGCTTCTACTTGAACACTATCGCACTATGACATGACAATTCAATGTCAAAAAAACATAGTTTTCATATATCAACAGTACACGGAATTGCTTGAAATTCCGGATATGGAATATATGAGTGTTGCCAAACATGGTGCAAGTTACAGTTTTTGAAACTGACTTGGTTTTTCTATGGGCCCCACCTTGCAGGCTCGAAACGGAGGTTGAGATGGCTCTGAAACTTTGATCTGAGAAAAAAAAGTGAGCCTAAAGGAATAACTCCCGAAAATATTTGAAGGTCTTCTACCTTCATGCCGATTTTTGTAGCAAATAGAGGTTGTTTGTGAATCGCGTTTTCTCCACACCTTGCTGCGTACTCATCACCATCGCCTTCTCCATGAGCTCTCTACAGCCACACTGGCTCTGATAACATGTCAGGAGGAAGGAGATAAGGAAGAGAGCTCACACACACACTCACAATCAAAGAGAAGCACACACTCAGATTGAGGCAAGGAAGAATGATCTTCTTCTTCTTCTTCTTCTATTACATAAAAAGGAATGTACAAGGATGACCTAAAACAAGAATACAACAAGTGCAATATACAAAGACTAGTACATAAGGAAAAAACTAATGTCCGCGAGTGAGTGAGCTAGCAAGAAACGAATGTGCCATCACTCTCGGTAGATAAATCTAATAAAGCTCAATGAAGTATCCCTGACATATATCGGTGTGACCACTATACATGTCAGAGAAAGGAAAAACTGATTACGTTTCATCCTGGATCATCACATGTTGAGCTTGATATCTCAACAATAACAACAAAAAGGGTGGTGCTACTATAGGTATTGTCTATAATCTCTCTCATTGCATTGAGGAAGTTCTACATAGTCCTTCTAATCAATGGATTTGTCTCAGATGTAAGGACCCCATTAACTATACTATTGTTAGCATGTATGCCTCCAATAATAGTACTGAAAGAAGTTTGTGCTGGAGAGAGCTCTTTGATTTATCTGATGATGTGATCTTGATTGGTGATTTTAACATGGCGCTGTTTGAGAAAGACCGTGCTGGTAATCTTGAAAATATTCTTCATGGGGAAGAGAAGAAGTGTTCGCTGGCAATGGCTAACTCTCTTAACCTTATTGATTGTTCTATTGACACTAGTCACACTTGGAGTAATAGGAGTATTAACAGGCCTCTTTTTGCTAGACTTGATAGAATTTACATGAATATTAACAAGTTGCATGACCTTTGGCAGCATAAATGTGACATTGACCTGACCTTAAATCTGTCTGACCATTCTCCCTTAAAGATCAAGCTGTTCAGGAACTCCCCTAAGTAAAAAGCTCGCTGGCCTCATCTTGATGCCTCTCTCCTGAAGTTGAAGTGTGTTAGAGAAAAGAGTATTAATATTTTTAAGCACCATTTCAATGCTAATTGTTCTCCCTTCTTAGCTTGGGAGAGATCCATTAAAGAAATTCAATCTCTTTTTACTAAGTTGAAGCTGCAAGCCAAGGGAATTAGAATTAAAAGAAGAATGATGATATTGAGAGACATAGAAAATATTAGGAATGGGATTCTTGATGATCATATTAAGGGTCAAAAGCTCCTTGATCTTCAGGATAGGTTGAGGTATGAACACTAGCTCTTAGCTAGTGGTGCTCTTGCCTCTACCAGAGAATTATGGGCTAGGAAAGTGGATAAACCTAACTGTTGATATATTTAGGTAGTGATGTGTGTGAACACTCTAAGACTGCCGGGGCACTTTTTTCCCTCTTTAGGAGGTTTTTTTCCCCCAGCTTGTATATACGCCTATTGCCCTAATGGGCTACTTATCTTTGTACATTCTCTAGTAATACATTCAATCTTGTGTGTTGTGCTCCAAGCTTCTTCTTCTTCCTTGTGCTGTTCGCGTGCTTCCGCAGACGTCTAACTCCAACAATTGGTATCAGAGCAGGTCGTCGCTTCTTCTAGGGTGCCGTCGACACTCCTTCGTTTGCAGTCTCAGATTCGCACGAAATTTGGTGAGCATACTCAGGGTGTTTCCGAGATCAAAACTGCTTTGCTCTGTGGTGCCAAAATCGCGATCTGAGCTCGTTTCGGCCTCTGAACGCACTATCGCAGCGCTTTTGCAGGCTATTTCGTCCTTTTGTGCCAAAGGTATATACCAGTTTCTGTTTGCCAGTTTAAGCGTCTCGAAGTCTGCTACAGGTCTAGCAGAACTCGTTTGGGCAGTTTCGTTCAACATTTTTAGATACAGTCAATTTTCTACATCAAGGTATTTTAGTCACCGGCCATGGCTGAAAGCAGTGATGTATTCCGTATGTTGGCTGTTGAGGATAAGTTGGATGGTACCAACTACCCATTATGGGCTTATATGATGCGACATGTACTGGTTACAAAAGGATTGTGGAACATTGTGCAGGGTGTTGAAAGACGTCCTGTTACACCTGTAACGACAGGTACTGCAAATACAGGTGTTGGAGCTGATGAAGATGGTGTCGAAGATGATATTCCGCAGATTCCTGTTTGTGCTGCTGTTTCTGTTGCACCTACTGTAGAGCAGATTCGTTGGGATGGCAGAGATGCCCAGGAACATGCATTGATAGCTTTGTCTGTCAAACGTGCCATTATTCCTCACATTCGCTCTTGCAGAACAGCAAAGGATGCTTGGGATACACTTACCACTTTGTACCAGGCTAGGAATGAGGCTCGTGTTGCTTACCTCCGAAAACAGTTGGAGAGTGAGCACATGAATGAAGGTGATTCTATGGACAGTTTTCTTACAAAGATCAAAGACCTGAAGGAACAATTGATTTCTGCTGATGAGGTTATACCAGATAGCTCACTTGTGCAGACCGTTTTGAATGGTCTTCCTGATTCATATCAGAGTTTTGCCTCTACTCTTCGGTTGATGATGAAAGGCAATCCGAATGCCTTGTCATTTGAGGAATTAGTCTCTGTTCTATTGCAGGAAGATCAGTCCAGGCAGAACAGGTCCATTATGCGTGTTGCAGATCAAGCTTTCCTGGCTAGTCAGAAGGGCAAAGGAAAATGGAGCTCTTCTACTAGTAAGCAGAAATCTGCAAATGCTGCACATTCAAAGAACCAAGACAAAGATGAGAAAAAATCAGAAAAGCAGAAATTGTTTTGTAAGTACTGTAAAGGCAATGATCATATCATAAAGAACTGTCCAAAACTGGCTGCTAAAGAGGCAAAGAAGAAAGAGGCTGGAATGGTTGTTGCAGAGGCCTCTACACCAAAAACAGAGTCTGCAAATCTTGTGCAGGAAGAAGAATGGGCGTTTACTACTGTCTGCAGTTTTGACCCATCTTCTCCTGATCAGTGCATGTCTGCAGTAGACTCAGATGTTTGGTACTTTGACAGTGGGGCAACCAAACATATTACCTCGCAGCGCAGTTTCTTCTCTTCACTCGAGCCTGCTCCTACAGGGAATACTGTCACATGCGCCAATAACTCCTCTTATCCTGTTATGGGAGTTGGTAAGATCATTCTGACTACTGCTGATGGTAGTTCTTACACTTTGTCAGATGCTTTATTTGTGCCAGGGATCAAAAAGAATCTGTTATCAGTTTCTGCATTAGCCAAGATTGGCTTGGTTGTGAAATTTGTTGATGACAGGTGTATAGTCCATGATCTCTCAAATGGCGATGTGATTATTGCTTCTGGCATTTTATGTCGTGGGCTGTATAAGCTCATAGACTATGAAAGATCTGTGAATGATTCAGCATGTGCAGTTCATGATTCTCAGGCTATGTCAGATGTAAAGCTTTTGCATGCACGCTTTGGTCATCTGAATTTTGCTAGTTTGTTACGCCTGCAGAAATCTGAAATGGTGTCCTCTTTGCCCAAACTTGAGGCACCTGGAAAACATGTTTGTGAAGGCTGTATTTTGGGCAAAATGCAGCTTTCTTCCTTTCCAAAAGATGGTTCAGTTCGGGCTACGCAGAAATTGCAGCTTGTACATAGTGATGTCTGTGGTCCTATGCAGACACCCTCTTTTGGAAATTACCTTTACTTCGTGACTTTCATTGATGATTTTTCCAGGCATGCATGGGTATATCCACTCAAAGCAAAGTCCGAAGTGTTCATGTGCTTCAAACAGTTTTTGGTTTTGGCTGAAAATCTGTCAGCATGTAAAATGGGCACCCTCCATTCTGATCGAGGGGGGGAATATATGTCTTCAGATTTTAATGCATTTCTGGCTGAACGTGGGATAAAACAGCAGTGTATAGTGCCGTATACACCTCAACAGAATGGATTTGCTAAACGGAAGAACAGGTCTCTCATGGAGATGGCGAGGTGTATGGTCAAGAGTCAGGCTTTACATCATATTTTCTAGCTTGAGGCTGTCATGTGTGCAGCATATGTACTGAACAGGTGTCCCACTAAAGCGTTGCAATCTATCACTCCATATGAGGCTTGGCATGACCGCAAGCCATCTGTTGCTCATCTGCGTGTTTTTGGTTGTTTGGCATATGCATTAGTGCCTGAACAACATCGCAGAAAATTGGATGATAAGGCAGTAAAATGTATTTTTGTTGGGTACAGTTCTGAAAGTAAAGGCTATCGTCTGTATCATCCACAGACTAAACGCATTCTGGTTAGCTGTGATGTTGTCTTTGTGGAAGATGCTATTCAGCCATTGCTTTCATGTACTAAGGAGACATCTGTTAGCTCCAAAGACATGTATGATACTTTGATGCCTCTTTTTATAGGTGTACAGTCTAGTGCTGGTCCTAATGAGGCAACTTCTCAGCCTTTGCAGGTTTCATATGATAATGCAGATCATTCCATTTCTGATGCAGATTTACATGATGCACTTGCTGATGAGAGAGCTGATATTGAGCAGGCAAACACTATGCCAAAATGGCTGGTGCAGACTTTGCGTGACAGCAAATTAGATGCACCTTTGTCATATCGTACTCGTTCAGGCTCTCATAGTGCCTCCTTTGCATCAGATTGCTATGCTATGGCTGCATCTAGTCTCTGTGATGAGAATGAGCCTGTTTCTTTTGATGAAGCACAAAATTCAAAAAATTGGATGGCTGCTATGCAATGTGAATATGATGCTATAATGAAGAATGGTACATGGTCTTTATGTGACTTGCCTCCTGGCAAGAAGGCCATTGGCACTAAGTGGGTATACAAGCTGAAGCGTAAACCTGATGGTACAGTTGACAGGTATAAGTCTAGGCTTGTTGCAAAGGGTTATACGTAGGAAAGAGGCATTGATTTTGATGAGACCTTTGCACCTACATGCCGTATGACTACTGTTCGGAGCATTTGTGCACTTGCAGCCCATCATGGTTGGAATGTACATCAGTTGGACATTAAAACAGCATTTTTGAATGGTGACTTGCATGAAGAAGTGTATGTTTTTCAGCCCCGTGGCTTTGTGCAGAAAGGGCATGAAAACCAGGTGTGCAGGTTAAAGAAGGCGTTATATGGTTTAAAGCAAGCACCACGTGCTTGGTATGAGAAGATACATGCCTATCTGATTGCACATGGTTTTGAGAACAGTCCAACTGAAAGCACCTTATATGTTAAGCGTGCTAATGATGTGCTTCTCATCATTGTTGTCTATGTTGATGACATGCTGCTCACTGGTCCTATTGAGACACATAATGCTGATTTTAAGGCTGATTTGCATGCCTCATTTGAGATGTCTGATTTGGGGCATTTGCATCACTATTTGGACATTCAGTTTATGCACGTTGATGGTGGAATGGCTTTGTGTCAAACGAAATATATTGACACATTATTGCAGCGTTTTGGCCTTGAAGACTGTAAGCCTTTTGCCACTCCTATGGAGACAGGTTTACGATTGAGTCTTCATGATGCTGGAGATGCATTTGATGCTGTTCTCTATCAGCAGGCTGTTGGATGCTTGATTTACTTATGCATTACTCGGCCAGATATTCAGTTTGCTGTCTCACAGATGAGCAGGTTTATGCATTGCCCAGGAGTCACGCATCGGAAAGCGGTTAAGCGCATCTTTCGCTACTTGAGTGGTACTAGGCTACTTGGGTTGTTTTATCCCAAGGGGGGATCACTACCGCCAGATTTGCATGCTTTTTCTGACTCAGATTGGGCTGGTTGCTATGACACTCGTGTGTCCACCAGTGGTTTTTGCTTCATGCTTGGTAGCTCATGTATATCTTGGTTGAGCAAGAAGCAGCCTACTATGGCCACTTCCAGTTGTGAGGCTGAGTATAGGGCAGCTTTCTCAGCGACTGTTGAGTGTGTGTGGCTCAGACGCCTTATGGCTGATTTGGGTGTTGGCCAGTCTTCTGCCACCACCATCTTCACTGACAGTTAGAGCGCATTGGCAGTTGCGAGGAACCCTGTGTTCCATGCTCGCACTAAGCACATTGAGGTGCGTTATCACTATGTCAGGGAGAGGTTCTCTGCTGGAGAGATCAGCTTGGCATATGTGCCCACGCAGGAGAACATTACAGACCTTTTCACGAAGGCTCTGCCTAGGGAGAAGTTTGAAGCTTTCCGCAAAGCTTTGGGCTTACTTCCTTTTGTGGAGTGATTTCCACATAGCTTGGCACTTCCTTATACATGAGTGCCTTGTTCTTGAAGGACAGGTGCTTGCATGAGTAAAGCCTTCAATCGTGGGAATGCCATATCACTCTCTAGAGTCTACTTAAATTTTTAAGGTTTGATGTAGGCCACATCATTCAAGGGCATCACAATATGAACCAAGTAATGTAAATGGCACCCATGCCACCAAATCTGACCTAAAAGGTGTAGGAACTCTTTAGAAGTACATGGCGGGGGTACTTGTAAGACCACTTTGATCTTTTCTGCATTGATTGCAATCCCTGTACGAGAAATGTCGTGACCTAAAGAATTTCCACATTTGACACAAAAGACTAATTTGGATGAATTGAGACTCAATTGAACTTCTTGACACTTCATAAAAAAGAGTTGTAGCTGCCCTAAATGATCTATTTGATGTCGAGAAACTGGAAAGTCATCCAAAAATATGTGCATAAAACTTATCAGGAAGGGTGCAAAAATCTGTCACATACAATGCTAGAATATACTTGGGGCATTCTGTAATCCAAACTACATTATGGTACAAGCAAAAACACCTCGATTTGTAATGAATGTGGTTTTAGGGATATCTTCTTCTAGCATGTAGACATGGTTATAACCACTCAGTCCATAAGGAAAAGAGTACATTTCCCTACTGGCAACTTCATCCAACATGTCTGATATATCCAACAATTACAAGGCCTCATTTAAGCTACACTCCTAGACTTGAAAGTCAATTATGCAAGTTCCCAAGAAGCCACATTTAGATGCTCTGAGGCGCACTCTACGTTATGTGAGTGCTACTTTGGATTATGCATTGTTTTATGAACCTGGTGTAGAATTGCAAGTTCATGGACACACCAATGCAGATTGGGCTCGTAGTATTCCAAATAGAAGATCTACTAGTGGCTTTCTATTCTCACTTGGAAGTGCATCTATTACATGGAGCAATATGAAGCAACCAACTATTGCTTTGTTGAGTAGAGAGGTTGAGTATAGAGGTGCTGGAATGGTAGCATGTGAGGCATCCTAGTTAGAGATGCTACTTGTAGATTTAGGTGTGGAAGTGCAAAAGCTTATCACCATCTATTGTCATGTGATCTTGACCTTGTTTATGTTAGGAGAGATGAGCAGGTTGCTAATATTTTCACTAAAGCACTTAGAACTAAGAAATTGAAGAAGTTTCAGAAGATGCTTTGATTATAAGACATGATGTTGAACTTGATGCGGAGTGTTGAGATATCGAGCTCAACAACTGATGAACTAGGATGACATATATCACTTTTTCATTTCTCTAACGTATAGTGTTCACACCAGTATATGCCTGGGATACTTCATTGGGCTTTACTAGATTTATCTACCAAGATTGATGGCACATTTGTTTCTTGCCAGCTCATTCATTTGTGGACATTAGGATTTTCCTTGTGTAATGTTATTTATATGTTGCACTTTTTATATTATTGTTTTAGGTCATTCTTGTACATTCCTTTTATGTAATAGAAGAAGAAAACTAAGATCATTCGTCCTTGCCTCAATCTGTGTGTGTGCTTCTCTTTGATTGTGAGAGTGTGTGTGTGTTGTTCTAGGCTAGGATAAGCTCCTTGCTAAGAAGTTCCACCTCCTTAATTGTCAGTCCACAAAAGAGATACGAGTGATGTGAAGATCATGAATGCATGAAGTGAGTGAAGGTGAAGGTGAGAAGCATGAGAATGCACACACACATACATGCACACACACACACATTAGAGACAAGAGAGAAGCAACAGAAAGTCATGAACAAGCTCTATTACTCAAGAGGACTATTACAACTCTAAACAATCTCTAATCTCCAACTTGCCAACCTAAAAAATGAGGTCTCTAGATCTTTTTATAGATTCTGGACTAGTTTTGACCGGTTTCATATCTAGTGTCTAGCATAGTTAAAAAATATTTATCGGGGTCACTTGAAGTTCCAAATGAAGTAAAAAATTACTAAAATTGGTATGGTCTTTCTACCTAAGCTCTTCAAGCTCAGGGACTCCTCAGCCCACACAAAATGGAGATGCTAAATACAAAGTTGGGTGTTTTATGGTACATATGTTACAAGAATGATAATAATCATTGTTTGAAGTGTTGGAAAAAACATTATGAAGCATATTTCTTGAGAAAAATGAAGTGTATGGCCCCCACAAATCACTAAAATCTTGTCTTTACATACTTCCTCTGTGTGGATGCATCTGGCTGCTGCCAGATGTACTTCCAACACCCCCCTCCCTCTCGTGTCTGTTGTCCCCGAAAGATCCTTGTGATAGGGTTTGTGTAATAAGGGTTTGCAAGAGATCATGGGCTAGGGTGTGCTCAATGATATGTATACCTTTTGCAAGATTAGCTTCTAATTTTCTCCAGTTGATATTCTAAGGTTCTTCTAGTGGTGGGAGAAGATAGTGTGTAGAATACATAAGTTGTTCATAGGCAGACAACTACAGCAGGTGTGTCAGTCGGCTGATGAAGACTTCCAAATAATATTCCCAAAATCTAGTTGTAAACATGTTTTCAAAGGTCATCTTATAGCAGGCAAGCAAATATTTTAACCAACAGTGCCAAGCATAAAACCTAGATCTATGGCATCATGCTCATATCATATGCAAGGTCTCCATTGCCGTGATCAAAACTGAGGTTGTTGATGTGTGGTGTCTTGACTTTGCAGAAGATTTTAAATAATGTTTACATCATGTCAAAAATTGTAATGGTCATTTTCGTGGCTACATCGATCATGCGATGAAGTCAGGGGATGCAGTGGCACATGTCACCATCATGTAGCCTAGTGTTGGAGGATCGCATGGTGGTGCGAGATACGGATAGTTCAGCCAATCCTGACACTGCTTATTGTTTTGAACTTTAATAGCAAATGCAGTCTAGGAGCGACACCGTGGCATGGGACCCCAGCATGGATTGTACTTTAAATGTAGTGGGGCCTTGGTCCATGTATGCATCATCTTTAGATATTATTGCAAAAGTTTTGTGTGCCAATTGGGCTGAAAGATTTTACCTTTTTTCACCTCTAGGGGTAAGTCTTCTAGTTCAAACTGGGTGGCATGAGTTGGTTTCTTCCCAGTTTCCTTTTCAATTGCCAACTAGTATACTTCCATGTAGAGAAAATACAATTTGTATTGAAGCTCGTTGATGCATATGTATCTTCATGGTGCCAGTTGAGCAAAATAAGGTGATTATAGGATGCGTTCTTCTATGAGGGCCATCGCATGGACTTGTGCTTCTATGCCAGCTGAGTGGTTTTGACCAAGCTCTTCAACTGACTTGAGCCATGCGAGAGTGGGAAGTTCAAATGTGTCCTTCCCTTCTTTACTGACTCGTCCACCTGGGGCCAGTTGTGGTTGATATTCTTCTTCATAATTTGTCTCTACCAGGATAGAAATGGTTTCTTTGTCCATTGGGATCTCCGGTGGGGAGTCAGGTTTGGGAGGCTCTCACTGAGCTACTACCTGAGCTTGGAGGTCATATACACGTGCCCGTAATGTGGCAACTTCTTCCATGATTTTTGGCAGTGTGATCTCTTGGATACTTTGTGGTTGGGTAGGTGCCTATAATCGTAGTCTAGTGTTTTCAATCTTCAATTGCTGATATTCTTCATTGATCCTATCATAGTCTTCTACTAGATAGGCATGATCATCCAAGAGTAAGTGCATGGTCTCGGAGGGGATTGCTTTAAATCTACTTGGATTGAGGGGTTTGTTGGGTCTATCCATAGCTGCTTCAAAGTTTTCATGGTTCTATTCCTGTAATCTTTGATTCTCTTTTTTAGATCCAACAAGGTGTCTCCTCAAAATTCCCATTTTGTATGTCAATGTGGCATTTCTAACAATTTGGAAATGTAGAAGGCTTTCTATATCTGTGAGGGCTTCTTTAATCTTTTGTCGCAAGGGGAAGGGAAATTGGGGTTGGGGTAATGAATGCTATGGTGAGAGTAGAAAAATGTGATGTGGTAATATGTTGTGGTGAAACGATGGATGTGAGTGGTGGTGCAATGGGTGGTGAAATATCCATGTCACTAGAAGTGCTATCGAGTGCACTAATGGTGAAAAGTCTTGTGATTGTGTGTTGAGCCCATCAATGTCATATTGGTCACAATCAACATGGTCAAAGTCAACACGATCAAATTCAAAATGGTCAAAGTCAACATAGTCAAGGTCAAAGTCAAGATGGTTAGGGTCAAAGCATTCAAAGTTCAGTTTTCAAGGTGCACAGGTAGTGCATAACAACTTGTCAACAAAGGTTATGTTTTGCAGAAAGTTTGATTCAAGTTGCAGAGTGTCTTTCTGTAATTTCTCTAAGGTGAAAGAGTTTTTGAAGTGTTTGGAAGGTTCAGGTGAACCCTCTCTTAGGTACACATTGAAGAATGAAAAGGCAAAAGTGTGAAGTCATGTGAAGAGGAATCGTGCTCAAAAGTGGAAGTATGGCCCCCAATTAAAATTTTTGTTTTATTATAAAGTCATTACATGACAAAACAGGGATTCGTTGGCTGCCCACATTTGGAGACAATCTTGGGACATCAAAGTGAGCACCAAGATATGCTAGCAATTAGGAGCATACGTGAACCGACACTCAACTCAAGGCAAGGCATTATTCTTGGTTAGAATAATCAAGGTGACCATAGTCTACACTAGAAGGGAGAAAAGCAAGAGACATATAGTGAGTGTGCGATGCAAAGAAGTGAAGTGCAAGGTGTGCAAGAAGTGTGCCTTAGTGTGTGTGCAGAGGAGTGCTAAGCAAGGCAATCAAAGGCCACAAGGTCCCATTGAAGCTGTGTGCGTGTCGATAGAAGGTGTCCATCCCTCCCCCTATTGGAAGCTTGAGTGCAAGGTGTGCACAAGTGCAAGATCTTGGAGAAGGTGGAGGTGTGGTGCAGAGAAGGTCGGCCGCAGCAAGAACCTTGGGTATTTTGTAGCTTTTTTGATTGTGCACTCTTTGGGATTTCGCACAGAGAGCATTTGGATTGTACTATACATCATCATGTACTTTTCTCCTTACAATGAATCTACAGAAGCTTCGAGTGTCTATATCTTTCTTCCTTCTCCTACAAACACTCAAGTCCATTTCTGCACATGGATCCCCCAACAAAATTTGGCACACCTAGAGGGACCACAAGGAGGCTTGAGCATAGGAGAAGCAGTAATTGCAAAGTGTATAAGAGTGCAAGGGTACCGACAATGCTGTACTTGTTTAAGAGGTAATCTTTCTTCCATTGGAATTATCTTAATCTAAGAGGAGTATGAACATCTCATGTCAGCAACTCGGTCTCAAAGCTTGAGGGTCCCTTGCAAAGCAACAAGAAGGAAGGTTATTCGAAGATCAACTAGTCTATTTTCATCGACATCATCAGTAAAGAATATGGGAGCCCAGGTACATTTGGAAACTTTACTTTCTAGATTGAATATTAAATTTCCATCCTTCAATGGATTAGCACAAGAAGACCCAGATGAGCACATTAGGAGATTCTTAGCCTTATGTAAGACAAGGGGTCTGATGGGAAGAGAATACACATTTTTTATTCTTTTCCCTGCGACATTAGAAGGGCTAATAGACAAATGGTTTAGTGAGTTTTTCCACAACCATTTCACCACATGGGACTTGATGAAGCAAGCATTTATGACACAGTTCCAACAAGGGAACACAACTGAAAACATTATTGAAGAATTAGAAAATTTAAGACTAGTTCTTGGGAAGACCTTCCCAAAATTTGTTACCAGAGTGAAGGCATTAATGGCCAAACTGCCTCCACATGATTTTTTTAGCAAGACGTGGCTGGCTAAACCACTTCCCATATCAACACAATGTAAAATAAAGGAGTTAGTTTTACGAATAGCAACAATAGAAGAATTTGTCAATATAGCTATTGTTGGAACAAACCAATCACAAATTGGTGATTACAAAGAGTTTGAAGCAAGCTCATGATCAGATTGAAGTGGAAGAAGACACTTGAGAAAGTGAAGAGATCTCAGAAATGAAGTTTGTATACATATGTACATTACAGGTGGAAATTCTTGTAATCTGAGTAGAGATAATCCTTAGGATGATAAGGAATAATGTAATCGACATGGGATAACTCTAGAACCATATGTATATAAGTCAATGATGTAAAGAAATACATATGAGAGTCATTAGAAGCCAAGTGTCATCAAGGTAGATGTGTAGAGAGTCATCTTCACGAGTTAGCATCGAGTCTTTCTCTGATTTATCTTAGTCTGATCATGTGGATCACAAAACCTTTTGTACACATCTAATTTGGAAGTTAATGAAGCTATGTTCAAAGTTTCATGGTCTAATTCCTTTCGTGCTGTGAGTATGATCAATAGGAACATGTATATGTAAAGTCTATAGAAAAATCTCTCAAAGTCACACATTTTTTCGGGTCAATGTTTTGCTTAGATCTCAGTGCACAATGTAAAGTTTTTTATGAATGAGCATTCAAAATCTAAGTTAGAAGGTAAGGAAGCTATGACTAAAAGGATTTAGCAAAATGGGATCTGTGCTATGAGAAATCAACCCTAGAAGTTACCTATGTCAAAGTCGCTTATTCAGGAAGACAGTTTCTGACATACTTTTGATTTTAAGGATCAAATTGAAGTTTTAATGATTCTTTTGAAGGCCTAATGGTTGATGTGATTGCACAAAGGTAGCTTGGAGGTATGAATATCATTAGATTGAAGAAATCTGAAGATATGTGCAGGTAATGAAGTCAATCTTTGAAGCAGACTTCTTGAAGAAGAAAAATTCTCACTCAGAGAATTGTTCATGAATGATTTGGTAAATCAAAGTAACATTTGTGTAAATTTTGGTCTAAAACTGATATAGAGGTGCTCTTAGATCAGTATAGATCAAGCCTTTGGAGATTAAGAGGTCTCCAAGAGTGGTATCAGAGCTGAAGGTGCAATACAAGTGAAGTAAAGGCATTGGAAGTCCCGACTGCTGCAGATATTGAAGTTCCTTCTAATTGAAGGTGGAGAAGGAAAAATTCTTGCAGATAATTAAAGTATTGAAGCTTCATATCAAAGTTACACTTTATTATCATAAATCATAGTAACTGCAGACATAGAAGATCAAAGATGGGAGAAAGTTTGCAGATTGATAAGCTAGATAGGGAGAACTATCCAGCTTAGTCCATGAGGATGGAGGCACACCTCATGAGCAAAGATTTGATGGCATTCATTATAGGAGAAGAAGAAAAGCCTGAGTTTGCAGGTCCTAGTATTCCAACTATGGAAGAGCTTGTAGATTTGAAGATCTGGATGAGAAAGGATGCTCAACCTAGGAGCATCATTTACATGTCTGTAAATGATTATCTTCTACCTCACATCAGAGGATCGAAAAGTGCAACAGATGTGTGGAATGCTTTGGAAGAGCATTTCCAAAACACAACCAAGTCAAGGAAGTCCTCATTATGTGCAGAATTCACAACTTTCAAGAAGAAGAGCTCACAATCAATTTCTGATTATGTGGCAAGAATGAATGATATTGCAGAGAGCTTGGGAGTTGTAGATGAAGATATTAAAGAGGATAAGTTGGTAAGGCAAATACTTACAGGTCTGAGAGGAGATGAGAAGTGGAAGCTTTTTATATTGTCCATAGAATTGTCACTAGATCACTTTACTCCTGATCTTAATAAATTGCTAGGACACATGCTAACTTTTGAGCAGGACATTAAGGGAGACAATGATAGGATTGCAAGCCAAGCTATGTAATCCAAGTACAAGAAAAAGAATGGCAAAGGGAAGTAGTCAACTGATGATGAAGGGACCTCAAGTCAAGCTAACTTTACAAAAGGAAAGATGAACTTCAGAGGTAAAGGAAGAGGAGGTAAGAACAAAGATAATACTAAAGCTTGTTGGATTTGTGGTAGAACCAATCATTTGGCAAATGATTGTTGGTATAACAATCAAAATGGTGGAAATAATAATCAGAGTTTTAATCAAAGAGGTAGAGGAGGCAGAAACCAAAGAGGCAACTTCAGAGGAAGAGGTGGTAGGACATCATATGCTAGAGGAAGTGGAAGAAGTTTTCAATCTCAGTCCTACAACAACAATTACTGTAATTATGCATCGGATCAAAAGGATGACATGACTCTCATCTTGAATGCAACTCATCAAGCAGTAGGAGAAGACCAAAGGGTGTTCTATATTGACTCAGGATGTAGCAATCATCTGAGTGGCAATATATCACTGATGACTGATATGGAAGCAAAGGTGAATGGACATACAGTTCAAACAGGTGACAATACTAAGCATAAGGTGGAAAGCATTGGATCAGTGAAGACAAAGAATGGAAGTACACTCTTGAGCAAGGTACTTTATGTTCCTACTATTTCTAAAAACTTGATAAGTGTAGGGCAAATTGTGGAGAAAGGATATGAAGTCAGATTCACAAATGATGGTGTCTATGTGCAAGATCCAAATCAGGGATATAGAAACATTATTGCAGGTAAAAAGGAAGGAAGGTTATTTACTCTCAAAGTTCAAGGTAATGTGGGACATGCTCTATTTACTTATGGAAGTCAAAAGATGTCTTAGTTAGACCTATGGCATAAAAGGTTAGGTCATTTCAATGAGAGAGCCATAAAGGAAATGTCAAGGAATGATGTGGTGCTTGGTTTGCCAAAAGTTGAAGGGCAACACATGGTGTACAAGTGTGAAGCTTGTCAATTAGGTAAAGCACACAAAAGTTCTTACAACAAATCAGGATACAAGTATTCAAACATGCTTGAGTTAGTTCATACAGATGTGTGGGGTCCTTCAAGGGACTATAGCATAAATGGATCTAGATATTATGTGTTGTTTGTTGATGATGCAACCAGATGGATTACTTTATATGTAATCAAGGACAAATCAGAAGTGTTCAAGACATTCAAGCATTATCATGCTTATGCAGAAAGGATTACAGGACAAAAGCTCAAGAGGTTGAGATCAGATGGAGGGGGAGAGTATTTTTCTAAAGAGTTTGATGATTATTTGTGGAATGCAGGTATAAAAAGAGAAGTAACTTGCAGGTATTCCCCTCAACAGAATGGAGTTGCAGAAAGAAGAAATAGAACTCTTGTAGAGTTTGCAAGAGCAATGATGAAGGAAAAGAATTGCCCAAATTACTTATGGGCAGAAGCTATCAACACTGCAACATACCTTGTGAATAGGTTACCTTGTAAAGCATTGGAGGGAAGAACTCCTTATGAAGCATGGTGGGGTAAGAAACCTACTCTTGATCATTGTAAGGTGTTTGGATGTTTAACATATGCTTATGTTCCTTCACAATTGAGACATAAGCTAGAACCCAAAGCAGAGAAGTATGTGTTTATTGGGTATGATGATAGACAGATGGGTTACAGATTGTGGAGTCTATCCACAAAGCAATTTCTTGTTACCAAAGATGTTACATTTGATGAGCAAAGCACATGGTATACAGGGTCAACAAATGATTATGCATATGACAAAGAAATACAAAGAAAAGGGAAGACAAAAGTAAGTATGTATGAAGAAGATATTGATGATGTTGATTGTAAAAGTAAATTGCAGAATAATATTGAAGATGGGCCAAGATTTGATCCAGAATCAAAAGTGACTGAGACTTCAAGAAGTGTAGAGGTTAGAAGATCCTCAAGGGAAAGAAAAGAGCCTATCATGTATAGCTATGATACATCTTTTCTAACAACAAAAGATTATGCTTATATTGTGAAGAAAGAAGAGGATCCAATCACATATGAAGAAGCTAAAGGAAAACAGAATTGGGAGAAGGCAATGCAAGAAGAGTATGATGCTCTACTTGAAAATGAAACATGGGAATTAGTGCCAAGACCAAAGAATCAGAAAGTTATTGGATGTAAGTGGGTGTATAAAACAAAAAGGTTTGCAGATGGTAAGGTGTCCAGATACAAGGCTAGACTTGTGGTCAAAGGTTATGCCCAAACTTATGGGGTAGATTATGATGAAACCTTTAGTCCTATTGCTAAGATGTCTACAATTAGATCATTGATTGCTATTGCAGCTTGTAAAGGATGGAAGTTGTCACAATTAGATGTGAAGAATGCATTGTTGAATGGATACATTGCAGATGAAGTGTATATGGAGCAACCAGAAGGCTTCATGGATTCAATTGGATCAGATTATGTGTGTAAGCTTAAGAGAGCTTTGTATGGGTTGAAGCAGGCCCCAAGAGCATGGAATTACAGGCTTGTTAAGTTCTTGAATGAATGTGGATTTCAAGCATCAAAGGCAGATAGTAGCTTGCTAGTGAAGGCAAGTGAAAATGGATACATATACATGTATATTTATGTTGATGACATTATTGTCACAGGTACAAATGCTCAAGGAATCAATGAGCTTAAGAGACAAATAGAGAAGGAGTTTAAGATAAGTGATTTGGGAAACTTATCTTATTTTTTAGGAATGCAGATTGTATATACTCAACATGGAGTATATGTTACACAAGAGAGGTACTTGAAGAATCTTCTGGTCAAATCAAACATGGAGGATTGCAAGCCTTCAAGCACACCATTGGAGGTAAATCATAAATTGAGCAGGTATGGAGGTGAAGAGTTTAATGACATGAAGAAATATCAGAGTTTGGTAGGTAGCTTAATCTATGCTACCTTGACAAGGCCAGATCTATCATATGCAGTAGGTGTGTTATCACAATTCATGCATTGTCCAAAGAAGACTCATTGGATTGCAGCTCAAAGGGTACTCAGATATATCAAAGGAACCCTAAATGAAGTCTTGTATTATGGATTTACTTCTGATACAAGAATTAAAGTATTTAGTGATGCAGATTGGGCAGGTGATTCAGATGATAGAAGTCTACTCATGTGTATCTCTATTATATTGGAGATAAGTTAGTTTCTTGGTGTTCAAAGAAGCAACATATAGTTGCTTTGTCATCCACAAAAGCTGAGTATAAAGGATTGGTAGAGGCTGCAAAAGAAGTGATATGGTTAAAGACCTTGTTGAAGAGTTTTGGAACTGATCAGAGTACTCCAATTATTTTTAGAGATAATATGAGTTCATTGTATTTGGTAGCTAACCCTGTTTTTCATGCCAGGACTAAGCATATAGAGATTCAGAATCATTTCTTGAGGGAAAAGGTACTTGACAAAGAGATTGAAGTGATGTATACTCCAACAAAAGAACAAGTTGCAGATATGTTAACAAAAAGCTTGGATGGACCTAAGTTACAAAGACTCAAAGAGATGGCAGGAGTGAAGAAGAATGGAATAATCACAATTAGTGATTGAGGGGGAGCTGTTGGAACAAACCAATCACAAATTGATGATTACAAAGAGTTTGAAGCAAGCTCATGATCAAATTGAAGTGGAAGAAGACACTTGAGAAAGTGAAGAGATCTCAGAAATGAAGTTTGTATACATATGTACATTACATGTGGAAATTCTTGTAATCTGAGTAGAGATAATCCTTAGGATGATAAGGAATAATGTAATCCACATGGGATAAGTCTATAACCATATGTATATAAGTAAATGATGTAAAGAAATACATATGAGAGTCATTAGAAGCCAAGTGTCATCAAGGTAGATGTGTAGAGAGTCATCTTCACGAGTTAGCGTCGAGTCTTTCTCTGATTTCTCTCACTCTGATCATGTGGATCAGAAATCCTTTTGTACACATCTAATTTGGAAGTTAATGAATCTATGTTCAAAGTTTCATGGTCTAATTCCTTTCATGATGTGAGTATGATCAATAGGAACATGTATATGTAAAGTCTATAGAAAAATCTCTTAGAGTCGTGCATTTTTTCGTGTCAATGTTTTGCTTAGATCTTAGTGCACAATGTAAAGTTTTTGATGAGTGAGCATTCAGAATCTAAGTTAGAAGGTAAGGAAGCTATGACTAAAAGCATTTAGCAAAACAGGATCTATGCTGTGAGAAATCAACCTTAGAAGTTACCTATGTCAAAGTCGCTTATTCAGGAAGAGAGTTTCTGACATACTTTTGATTTTAAGGATCAAATTGAAGTTTTAATGATTCTAGATGATTGCACAAAGGTAGCTTAGAGGTATGTATATCATTAGATTGAAGAAATCTGAAGATATGTGCAGGTAATGAAGTCAATCTTTGAAGCAGACTTCTTGAAGAAGAAATTATTCTCACTCAGAGAATTGTTCATGAATGATTTGGTAAATCAAAGTAACATTTGTGTAAATTTTGGTCTATAACTGATATAGAGGTGCTCTTAGATCAGTATAGATCAAGACTTTGGAGATTAAGAGGTCTCCAACAGCTACAAGATTGGAGCAAATTAGACAATAGTATGGGGCAAGCTCTTCCAATTTATCATATCCTACAAAACCTGAAGACCCAATGATTTAGCTAAGGAAAGAGCTTGAGAGCTTGAAAAGGAATAAGCCACACAAAGAGGAGGAGGCTGCAGTAACTTAGTTGAGGCATGAAATTGAAGCATTGAAGCTACAAAAGGAAGAGGAAGGCCAAGCAAAAGAACTGGCTAAGAGTTGCACGAACTCAGGGGAGGTGGCATCAAAAGTGGACTATGGTATACCATGTGCAGCAAGCAGGGTCATGTGGTAAGTGAGTGTCCATTGTTAAGTGTAACTTGCCAGCTATGCAGGAAAGCTGGTCATGAGGCCCATGAATGTCAGTCAAGAGGGATGCTTGCACAACCTTATTGGGCACAAGGAGGTGCTCAATTCTCAACCAATGTAATGGCGACAACCCCAAGCCAAGGTTACAACAATAACTAACATCCTAGAGGTAATTATGGAAATGGGCCTAGAAGCCCAATTATGTGTTTCAAGTGTGGAGAGTGTGGACACTATTAGGGTAAATGTGTACCCTGCCAAAAAATGCCCTCCCTTGTAGGAATTGCCCAGATACCAAAGATCATTATACAAATTGTTGCCCACAAAACAAAGAATCTATATCTGGGCCCCACCTCCAACAGATCTCAGTGGATAATCATGGGGCAGTAGAAGAAGCCAATGTTCTACAATCACCATCCACTAAAGTGGTACAATTAGAAGAAATCGACTATATGGTCATGCAGACAAGAAACAAAGGGAAAATACTAGAAGAACCAGGCCAGGGATCAAGTACTTTTGGGAGTCACAAGGACCAGAGGGTACATCAAAGCAGATCATATATATATGAAGATGCAAAACAAGAGAAAGGAAGTTCAAAAAAATGTGAATAAGTAACACAAAAAGAAGATTTTTCAGAGACTAATGATGTCATTGGGAATGCATACAGCCGGGCGTATAATTGATTTGAGAAATCAAACAACAAAATTGATCTCAGGGAATCTAGAGTTTCAATATTATTCAAGTCAATCAAAATAGAGGTTAGTATTCTTGAGTTGATAAAAATGGATGCAAATTCAGATTTGAAGTACTGCAAATTATTGATGAGGCTTCCTCATCCACCTAAGTGGCCAAGACTACTACCTTGGGTCAAGGGAAGGACGAAGAAGAAGCACCTCTCACAGATTATAAGAGTCCAAGATTGACAGTAACAATTAAAGGATTAAAGTTACAAGGAGTCATTGTGGATGGTGGGTTTGGCATAAATTTGATGCGTGAGCATACAATGGAGAAGCTTGGCCTATGCCCATCCAGAGCAACCCACCACCTTCACTTTGGCAGATCAAAGCAAAGTAAGGCCAATGGGGGTGATCCCAAAAGTTCCACTAGAAGTACAAGGTAATCTCTTCATTTTGGCTTTTGTGGTATTAAGGCTGCCCCAAATAGAAGGAGGATTTCCCCTTTTGATTGGAAGACCATGGCTGAGGCATGCGAGTGTCATCCATGAATGGGTTAAAGACACTATGTCAGTATAGCAGAGGGGACATGAACTTAAACAGATATATTTAGAAGAGGGTCAAGATCACCAAGGGAACACCAACATGATGCAATCAATTGGCATTTGCATGGAACCAGCAATGGAGGACCAACTGCAATTAGAGTTCGTGGAGGAAAAAGATATTCTAAATTGGCATCAAGCAAAAAATTCTTCCTCTTGTTTTGGAGTTTTTCTAAATAATTCTTGTACAGAAGAAGATTATGAAGAAAAGTAAGACAAAGTTCATGTTGATGGATTGGGAGAACCAGTCATAGACCAAAGAAGGGGGAGGAAGACACCCCTCAAATATAATTCAGAAGAGGATATGAATGTAGCTCAGTGATGAGTAGCACCTCCTTTAATGTCAATCCGGGAAGACGTGAGGATGGTATGATGACCTCGAGCAAGTGAAGGCACAAGTGCGTGAGTGCGAAGCACACTAACATGCACACACATACACACACACGTGCACACAAGGCAAGACAAAGAGTGAGAAGCAATGGAGTTCTTTAGATTACTTTCAAAAAGCTCATACAAGTTCAAATCAATTACAAGCTAACCCCAAAAATGAGCTCTCTAGCTCTATTTATAGTTTTTGACTAGGTTTTGGCCGTGTCCAAACCTAGTGTCCGGCCTAGTTAAAAATTAGGTTCTAGGTCCCATTTGAAGGCTCAAATGGAGTCTTAAAATTATGAAAACTGGTAGGTAGCTACTTCTAATGCTCCTCAAGCTCAAGGAATCCTTGGCTTGCACAAAATGGAGCTACAAAAATATGAAATGGTATTTACAATGGCTTTTAGTGATGAAAATCACTATTTTTGTAGGGATTTCCTCTAACGATTTGACATACACATCTTTGAGCTCCCTACTTGCTCCTTCTCCTTATGTGTCCACCTCTTTGATATGCTTTAGCTTCTTGAAAAAATAATGGCCTACTTGCCCGATCTTCTTTGACTACTCTGTCTGCTTGTACCTTCTCTTTGCTCTGACTCCCTTCGTACGCTTCCTTGTCTTCTTAGTCCTTCAGTTCCTTGACTACTGCTAACACCCCCCCCCCTCTCGCGTCTGTCGTCTCTGACAGACCCTTGTTGAGTGGGTCGTTGGACGTAGTACTCCACAACGTCTTGTGCTAAGTGGTGTTCCGCAATTCTCAATCCTTTGGCCAAGTCAGTGAGTAGGGCATCCCAATCTACAGGCCCAGGAACCTCTGGATGTGGTATACGTAGCTTTTCTGAATGGAGAGCTTGTTCCACGGCAAATAACTGTAATAAATGAGATGGTCTGGGGATGAATATCTCTGAATGATATTCCCAGAACCCCGTGATAAACATTTCTTCAAACGTCTGTTTGAAGCAAGCAGGTAGATACTTTATACGGGCATGCCAAGCATAGACGACGTTAATGGAGGGCGTGGTGCTCATGTCATAGACAAGGTCCTGATTCCCTTCATTAAATCCAATAGCCAAAAGATGAGGTTCTTTGATGTTCTTAAATGTCCTGAATGTAATCAGCATGAGCTCAAAAAGTTTTAGGCACATCTGTGCCATGACATCTGGGACATTCTTGAACCGGATTGCCCAGTGTCGGATGGTTGAAATCATGTAGTTGACTGTGGGTTGGCCATTAGGAGGTGCTAGGTACACATAATTTAACCACTTTTCACATCCTTTAACCGTCAAAACTATTTTTGTGTACTCTGGCCAAGACCTTCTTCGAAAGACAGGGCAGTAGCAGGGATTATACTTGATATATAGAGGCATGTTATTCCATGTGCGATTCATCTCAGGGTAGGTTTCAAGCAGGCGGATCCTCCAAGTAGGTTGATGTATATTCCCTTGCTTGGCACTTGCAGGGATATCATCTGGTGCAAATTGTGTCGCCGAGGTTGGTTCTTTTGTTGTGCGTTGCTTGATTTCAGCATTTTAATCTGCCATTAATACATAGAATGGAACATACAGATCATCAGACGTGCCAATCCACCTATGATGGGAGAGGTTTCTAAAGTAATCTGATTTTATGATGACTTCTTCTAGTCGTGACATAGATGCTATCTGAACTGCAACTCTCTCATCATGGGTTGTAGCAACCTTTTCCAACCTTTGCATCCATTCAGGCGCTTTGATCTCAATCGTGTCCATTCCTTCTTCTGTTTGCTTACCTCCGGGTGTTGGCATGGGAACGTATGGGTCTTCAAAGATCTCCTCCACTTGAATTGGCACTAAGTCTTCAGGTTCTGGTTCCACCAGGGGAGAGGGTTGACGCTCGTATTGTAGAACTCTATTTCGCAGTTCTTCTAATTCTGCTCTGAGTTTTGCGACTTCTTCAGATGTGTCGGCTTCAGTTGTGAGTTTGCTTGGTGACTCCTGCTGGGTTGCCAGTTGCTTTAATAAGTCATCTCTTTCTCTTTCTAATGCTGCGTGGGCTTCCAGGAGGTCGGCATGGGTTTCCAAGATGATTTGCATATTTCCAGATGGGATAGCCTTGAATTTCTCTGGGTCGATTTCCTGTGGTGAACCCTCCATTACTGCTTCCAAGTTTTTTCGTTCTGTCTCTGTAGTCGTTTATTTTCCTCGAGTTTTGTAGACATGTGTTTCCGTAATAGGGCCAGGTTGCGTCGAAGCTTGAGGTTCTCTGTTATCTGGGAGCGTAGCAACTCATCAAGTTGTTGTTTTTCTTCCGCATCTGACTGGGGTGGATTGGCCACTAACTGCTCATGTTGTTCCTGTAAAGTGACATACTGTTGTTGTAGTAGCCGTTTTTCCCTCTCTAAGTCAATGAATCGTCCTTGTAATGTTTCATGGCTTCTGAACAGACTTGTATGCTGAGCATCTAGGTGCTGATAATGCTGTTGCAGCTGAGACATACACTGGTAAATGTTATTAAATACATTATTAATAGGGGTGGATGCGGGAAAGGTGTTGAATGCAGAAGGGAAGGGAAAGGGGAATGGGAGCGTGTATGTTGTGCTCAAAAAGGGTGAAGTTGGTGGTGGGGGAATGGGAGATTGTGGACGTATGGGGGGAGGGAGAGGTGCGGAGGTGGGTGATATGTCCATGAGTTCAAAAGTGGATGCAGTCGTGGGGGTGATTGTGAACATGGGAACTGTGGGTGCGGTGATGGTGGTGAAAGTGTAAAGTGGTGTGTGTAGTTGTGAATATGAACCGCCAGGAAGTGTGATCGGGGGAAGGCGGTTTTCCGTGGCTGCAGTTAGAATTACAGTGTTAGTGGTAGTGTATACAAGTGAGGTGGTGATAGGGTGTGTGGGTTGTGTGGATTGACTCATAGTCTGTGCTTCGGTATGGGCAGTGGACTCTGTGGCGGTGACAGTAGTGGTTACACTGGTGGTGGGAGGTGAAGTTGGTGGAGTTGGAGGTAGGGGTGGTAAAGGGGGTGATGGGGGTGCACTGGTTGTATGGGCTTCCTCAGTTTCCTGAATGATATGAGCTCTGCCCATGGTTGTGGATGTGGTGCCATGTGGTTCTGATACTAAGATATTCATTTGTTTTCCTGATCGAGGGGGGCGTCTGCCATATCGTCGCTCTGATCTTCTCGAGTGTGCAAGAGCTGTATGCACCGTCTCAGGTACCCCCAACGCATCAGAAATCATATCCAGGGTTGCTCGGTATTGCTCATCCACACCTTCCTCTTCAAGGATTTGGTTCATGAGGGCTTTTCCTGCTGCCAGGGACAGTTTGTGCTGTTCTTGAACTCTATTGATGGTATCATACAGTTTTTTCAATTCCTTCGTATAAGCCGGGGCACCCTCAAGTTCTTGTAGAACTTCTTGTTCATATTCCCGCTCTTCTTCCTCTGTTTGTCCTCCTCGTTCCTCCTCCTGCTCTTCTTCTTCTTCATCCTCCACTTCAACTACTCTTGGTTGGAGTGGATGGGGTTGGTCTGCGACTGTCTGCTGGCCGCTTGCTTGTTCTGCCTCGACTTCCGCATTAACCACCTCGATTATCCTGGCTACCTCCTCATCAGTTAGGTCTTCTAATGTGAATCCGTGAGGAAACTCTAGGTCGGTTGGTACAGGTGGAAACACCAGATTCGGTCCATCAGTGTTGTGTCTTGGTAATCTGATAGTGAAGGGTTGTACACGCCTCGAAAGTCGTGGAGTTGTCTCAGGTGTCAGTGTCGCACCGCAGGCTTGTGCTCAGGGCATCTGAACTGCGCCTCTCATTTTCTTTGATGGCCGCCCTGCGGTTGATAGTCTACGTTGAAATTCTTGTACCCTGGTCCAAATTAATGCCCTTTGAACTGGCACATCATAAGCCAAACATCTATACACAATCCTGGTGAGGGCACAACATCCATACAGTACCGACTTTTGCTTTTTATACCACCACTGATGTGCCAAGTGGATTTGGTCGATAATCCAATGCGACATGTTGATTGTCAAGTTAAAGGCATCTGCCAACTACAGACTGAACCATATCTTCTTGGGTGGCATGGTAAACCGCTCTTGAGCTCGGAATGTGAAATGTTGCATGACCATTCGCAAGTGGATGGCGATTGTGGGTGTCATTGCTACCATGTCTTTGAGCTTAGTCAGGTTCCTATTTTTCATGTTATCCGGGACCATCGTCTCTTTTTCGGTGGGGATATGCATGCCTTTCATGTCAAGAGCTTCCCTCACCAAGTTGTTCGTCAATTTGAAATGCTTTAATTCATTACCTCTGGTAAGTGATGGTAGAACGAAGGTACTATATCCCTTTTTCTCTTTACTAGGGGTCAGAGTGCTAACTAAGTAGGAACACCGTAGAAAATCTGGCTTGGGTAACTGAGCCTTGAAATAGTCGTAGAGTCCAGCCTTCTTCGAGATGGGTTTCAGACATTCATCATTCTTAAGCCTCTCAAATTCCCTGGTGAAAAAAAGATATCTGCCCCATCGCCCATTGAACTCTATCTCGGCCTCCCACATGTAAGTGCCTTCACCCAGAGATCCGGCCACATCACTGAACCAATGTGAGTTTTTGCTGACCGGCATTGTGTGCCCCTGTGGAGGATTCTGAATTGGTATGGTGTGTAATGCCCTCAATGCCACAGGGCGTTCCTTCAATTCCTCTTCAATGGGAATACTTTCAATGTCCACGATTTGGGGGCTGGTGCCTTCCTGGGATCTAGTTCCTGCCTCGGCCATGGTGAAGAGACTAGTCAACGGTTCTGTGAGAATAGACAAATGAATGTTAACATTGCCAATGGACACCAAGCGTTCATGCATCCCCATTACAACATTAACATGATTTTAGTGAGAGGTTAGTAGGTCAATAAGTGCTTGGGATCGTGTGTGTAGTTAGTGAATGGATATTCCTAAGAGCTAAATGGAAAGATGCGGTGTATGAGTGATGTAGTGAGTAAGTGGTTATGAATTTACAAATGAGGGTTGGGGGTTTATTACACGTTTTGGGCTTCCAAACAAACTCATTTGCTGTTGGTCTTGATTTTGTGGAGACTCTGGAGGGCTTTTCATGAGTGTCTACTTGGAAATGAGGCTTTTTAAGGACCCATTTACAAGTGATTCTGATTGTCCTCATGGAACAATGTGTTTCCATGCGTGTTGTATAAGAAAGGGTATCAGATGTTCGAGTAAGTGAACCATGTTGTACAGGGTGTGGCTTCGGTGTAACTATTTGAGCCCGCAAGCAAGCCTTAGGCACCCAAATTTGTCGTGATTATGGGATGGCCTTCATCGACTTCTTGGGTACCCAAATAGACTTTACTTTCGCAGAAGAATTTCTGAAAGACTTCTTATTAGTGTCGTGTTGTTGATTATGACTAAGAAGTTTTGCCCGTGTGGTTGGCTTGATCGCAACAGGGTGGTCACCTTTCCGCACCCACACTTGTTTCAATGGCTGAGACATTCTGCTTCGCACGTTCTTTTGACCTCCAGCATAGGTATTACTCTGCTCCATCTGTATTTGATCTGCCTTTGGTTGCTACATCCCTCTGGTCTCTGAAAAAGAAGGGAGTTCCGTTGCGCACCTGACTTCTTGATTGAAATCATCATTCCTCTGCATCACATAGTTTTGGACAAGAACAACATGGTCATCTTCATGTGTACCCCTGGAAGGACCAGGGGTGTGTGCCTTGTCTAATTTCTTGAGTGCTTCATTTTCTAACTCAATTGTAATGCGATTCTGATTTACCCAGACCTGAAGGAGTCCACTTCGTAGGTTTAGGTTGACTGCATGATCATAGATCCAGTCTTGACCCAAGACAAGAGGCTCTGTGAGGTCCTCATCTTGACACACTAGCACTTTAACTGTCATTACCTCGTCTTGAATGTAGAGGGGAAGTTCCACCTCGCCCATGCAAGGGGTTTCCACACCTCCCAATCCTATGAGATATGCCTCTATAGGATTGACAATTAATTTCAACTTTTGACAGTAAGAAAATTTAAAAGCACTAGTGGCTGCACCTATGTCAATCAAGGCTCTTATAGTCCTTGCACCCTTTCCTTGTCCTATCTCTAAGGTTACAAAAGGTCGTCTATCAATTATTCTATGAGAACTTATTCCTGAGACTTCACACATTGCCATATGATAACCTGTGTCCGCATAGTCATCCACCCTGGCCTGATCTCTACCCAGTCTTCGCAACCTCATCCTTCGGATGCGTTCCAATGCTTCCACCTGTGCCTCTTCTCGAACTCGTTTTTCTTCTTCTTTGCATTTTTTGGCAGTGTTGAGTCGATTTTGCATCTCCTCTGTCAAGGGTTCTTGATATAACTTGACTCTGCATCCGCTTATATAGCTAGGGAGAACATCACCTTCGAGTGTAGCGAGTTGAACTGCTCCACTGGTTGAGATCCTATTTATGATCATAGGTCCATAGCCACGTTTCTCTAATTTTCTTGCATGTTGCTTCAAGGTGTAGACTAAAACTAAATCTCCTGCCTTCAAGGCTTTATCCTTAACGTGGGCATCAAAGTATGCCTTCTGTCCCGCTGCCACTCTTAGTCTGGTTTCACCTAGTCGTTCTAGATCAAGAATCCTCGAAGAGAGTTCATGACCCGTCCATTCATGCTCATGTGCTACTTTGAGTGTAGGTACCCAAATAGACTTTACTTTCGCAGAAGAATTTCTGAAAGACTTCTTATTAGTGTCGTGTTGTTGATTATGACTAAGAAGTTTTGCCCGTGTGGTTGGCTTGATCGCAATAGGGTGTTCACCTTTCCGCACCCACACTTGTTTCAATGGCTGAGACATTCTGCTTCGCACGTTCTTTTGACCTCCAGCATAGGTATTACTCTGCTCCATCTGTATTTGATCTGCCTTTGGTTGCTGCATCCCTCTGGTCTCTGAAAAAGAAGGGAGTTCCGTTGCGCCCCTCACTTCTTGATTGAAATCATCATTCCTCTGCATCACATAGTTTTGGACAAGAACAACATGGTCATCTTCATGTGTACCCCTGGAAGGACCAGGGGTGTGTGCCTTGTCTAATTTCTTGAGTGCTTCATTTTCTAACTCAATTGTAATGCGATTCTGATTTACCCAGACCTTAAGGAGTCCACTTCGTAGGTTTAGGTTGACTGCATGATCATAGATCCAGTCTTGACCCAAGACAAGAGGCTCTGTGAGGTCCTCATCTTGACACACTAGCACTTTAACTGTCATTACTTCGTCTTGAATGTAGAGGGGAAGTTCCACCTCGCCCATGCAAGGGGTTTCCACACCTCCCAATCCTATGAGATATGCCTCTATAGGATTGACAATTAATTTCAACTTTTGACAGTAAGAAAATTTAAAAGCACTAGTGGCTGCACCTATGTCAATCAAGGCTCTTATAGTCCTTGCACCCTTTCCTTGTCCTATCTCTAAGGTTACAAAAGGTCGTCTATCAATTATTCTATGAGAACTTATTCCTGAGACTTCACACATTGCCATATGATAACCTGTGTCCGCATAGTCATCCACCCTGGCCTGATCTCTACTCAGTCTTCGCAACCTCATCCTTCGGATGCGTTCCAATGCTTCCACCTGTGCCTCTTCTCGAACTCGTTTTTCTTCTTCTTTGCATTTTTTGGCAGTGTTGAGTCGATTTAGCATCTCCTCTGTCAAGGGTTCTTGATATAACTTGACTCTGCATCCGCTTATATAGCTAGGGAGAACATCACCTTCCAGTGTAGCGAGTTGAACTGCTCCACTGGTTGAGATCCTATTTATGATCATAGGTCCATAGCCACGTTTCTCTAATTTTCTTGCATGTTGCTTCAAGGTGTAGACTAAAACTAAATCTCCTGCCTTCAAGGCTTTATCCTTAACGTGGGCATCAAAGTATGCCTTCTGTCTTTTCTTAGCTGCATATATTCCCGCTGCCACTCTTAGTCTGGTTTCACCTAGTCGTTCTAGATCAAGAATCCTCGAAGAGAGTTCATGACCCGTCCATTCATGCTCATGTGCTACTTTGAGTGTAGGTACCCAAATAGACTTTACTTTCACAGAAGAATTTCTGAAAGACTTCTTATTAGTGTCGTGTTGTTGATTATGACTAAGAAGTTTTGCCCGTGTGGTTGGCTTGATCGCAACAGGGTGTTCACCTTTTCGCACCCACACTTGTTTCAATGGCTGAGACATTCTGCTTCGCACGTTCTTTTGACCTCCAGCATAGGTATTACTCTGCTCCATCTGTATTTGATCTGCCTTTGGTTGCTGCATCCCTCTGGTCTCTGAAAAAGAAGGGAGTTCCGTTGCGCCCCTGACTTCTTGATTGAAATCATCATTCCTCTGCATCACATAGTTTTGGACAAGAACAACATGGTCATCTTCATGTGTACCCCTGGAAGGACCAGGGGTGTGTGCCTTGTCTAATTTCTTGAGTGCTTCATTTTCTAACTCAATTGTAATGCGATTCTGATTTACCCAGACCTGAAGGAGTCCACTTCGTAGGTTTAGGTTGACTGCATGATCATAGATCCAGTCTTGACCCAAGACAAGAGGCTCTGTGAGGTCCTCATCTTGACACACTAGCACTTTAACTGTCATTACTTCGTCTTGAATGTAGAGGGGAAGTTCCACCTCGCCCATGCAAGGGGTTTCCACACCTCCCAATCCTATGAGATATGCCTCTATAGGATTGACAATTAATTTCAACTTTTGACAGTAAGAAAATTTAAAAGCACTAGTGGCTGCACCTATGTCAATCAAGGCTCTTATAGTCCTTGCACCCTTTCCTTGTCCTATCTCTAAGGTTACAAAAGGTCGTCTATCAATTATTCTATGAGAACTTATTCCTGAGACTTCACACATTGCCATATGATAACCTGTGTCCGCATAGTCATCCACCCTGGCCTGATCTCTACCCAGTCTTCGCAACCTCATCCTTTGGATGCGTTCCAATGCTTCCACCTGTGCCTCTTCTCGAACTCGTTTTTCTTCTTCTTTGCATTTTTTGGCAGTGTTGAGTCGATTTAGCATCTCCTCTGTCAAGTGTTCTTGATATAACTTGACTCTGCATCCGCTTATATAGCTAGGGAGAACATCACCTTCCAGTGCAGCGAGTTGAACTGCTCCACTGGTTGAGATCCTATTTATGATCATAGGTCCATAGCCACGTTTCTCTAATTTTCTTGCATGTTGCTTCAAGGTGTAGACTAAAACTAAATCTCCTGCCTTCAAGGCTTTATCCTTAACGTGGGCATCAAAGTATGCCTTCTGTCTTTTCTTAGCTGCATATATTCCCGCTGCCACTCTTAGTCTGGTTTCACCTAGTCGTTCTAGATCAAGAATCCTCGAAGAGAGTTCATGACCCGTCCATTCATGCTCATGTGCTACTTTGAGTGTAGGTATCAAGAAGTCCAATGGTAGCACTACATTTTCACCGAATACCATCTGAAAGGGAGTGGCTTGGAGTACCGTTTTATAGGCAACTCTGTATGCCCAAACAGCATGGTGTAGTTGTTTGTCCCAATTAGAGCGTTTATTATTCACTAATTTGGTCAGCACATTGCACAGAATCTTATTTGTGCTTTCAGCTTGCCCATTAGCTTGTGGGTGATAGGGAGCAGACTTCTTGTGCATTACCAAGAACCCTTGGAGAAGATTTTCAATAACTTCATTCAAGAAGTGTGTGCCTCTATCACTGACTAGCTCTATGGGTAGCCCATATCTAGTGAACACATTCTCAAATAAGAACTTAGCAGCCGTCTGAGCATCGTTCTTAGTCATAGCTTTTACTTGTACCCACTTTGTTAGATAGTCTGTGGCAACAATGATGTATTCAGCATGTGAACCCTTTGCTGGGGGATTAATAGGACCTACGAAGTCTATTCCCCACTTAGAAAATGCTCGTCCACCCATCATAGCTTTCAATGGCATCGCATCCTTGTGTATAGGGTACTGAGTTCTCTGACAGACATCACACCTCTTCACATAGGTATGTGCATCCATGTGAAGGGTTGGCCACCAGAGGCCCGCAAATAGTATTGCCTTGATCACCCAGTCTGGCCCAAAATGTCCTCTTGCTACACCTTGATGAGCAGTTTCCAAGATCTTGAGATATTCACTCTCATGGACACATAGTCTGAGGTAACCATCTTTACCACGCTTGTATAGATTATCACCAATGAGTGAGTAATCTAGGGCTTCTTGTTCTAGACTTCTTTGTCTAGCCAGTGTCATATCTTGAGGGAATGTTTTCGTCCTCAAGAAGGCTACTAACGGTTCACTCCAATCTGGCACTATGGGCACTTGATACAGAGTGGCATGTTCCACAGGTGGTTTAGTGCAACAGATTAGGCATTCTTTACATATCTTATGTACATCAGCTTCCATAGTAGGCCAATGCACTCTGAGTCTCCTTAGTGTCTGTAGGGTTCGTTGTTTTGAGTAGTGTTGCTCTAATGCACCTACATGTGCCAATTGCAACCATTTAGCGTACTCATCCTCTTCCACACAACAAGCTATGATCCCTTGATTTGTTTGTTTGTACATGCTTCCTGCCATGATGTGGTACTTCTGGGCTTTTACTACCTCTCTACCTTGAGTGTTTATGATTGGGTGGTTGGGCCCGTATGTCAATACTGGCACTAATGGCTTAGCCCACTGAGGTACAACTTCCAAATTAAACAAGTAAGCATCAGGAAGGTCATCCGACACTCCTTGTGGGGCTTCTCCAGATGTGAGCCTAGAGAGATGGTCTGCTCTCAAGTGAGTCTTCCCTTTCCTCACCACGACCTCAAAGTCATATTCCATTAGTAAGAGAAACCATCTTACTAATCGGCCTCTATTGCGTGGTTTGTTTACCAAGTAGAATAATGCCTGATGATCGGTAAAAAATTTAAACTTATTTGCAAGCAAATAGTGTCTAAACTTTTTAACTGCATATACCATGCCTAATCCCTCTCGTTCAGTGGTGGTATAATTTTGTTCAGCTGCATTCAACTGTCTACTAGCATAGGCAATTGGAAGATCCATATTACCTTCGCTCGTAGGTTGCGCGAGTACACACCCAATAGCATAATTGGATGCATCTACATGAACATGAAAAGGCTTATTCCAATCTGGTGTGGTCAAGATTGGTGCTGAACATAATCCCCGTTTAAGCTCATTGAAGGAATTCTCACATTCATTAGTCCACTCAAAAGTTGGTCAAAAGTCCGTACAGAGGCTTTGCTATGATGGCATACATGTGTATAAACCGTCGGTAATAACCACAATGCTCCATGAAAGCTTTTACTTCCTTGACATTCTTTGGCCTAGGTAGCTCTGCTATGGCTCTCACTTTCTCTTCATCAGTGGATATGCCATTCATTGACACTATGTGCCCTAGGATCTTGCCTTGCCTGACCATGAAAACACACTTTTCTGGGTTCAAGCAGACTTGATACTCTCGACATTTGTCAAAGATTTGTCTAAGTTCAGGGATATGGGTTTGTCTAATGTTGGAATGAGCACGGAGGTCATCAACATAGACCTCTAAATTCTTCCTCAAGAACTCTTTGAACACATGACACATCAATCTTTGGAAGGTTGCAGGAGCATTGATAAGCCCAAATGGCATTACCCTAAAGGCAAATATGCCCCATTCTGTGGAAAAAGCAGTCTCCTGCTGGTCCTCCGGAGCAATGGCTACTTGATTGTAGCCCAAAAATCCATCAAGGAAGCTGTAGACTTCCTTGCCTGCTACCCTTTCTAATAGATGCTCGGTAATTGGAAGTGGATAGTTATCTCGAATTGTGGCTGCATTGACCTTCTTCAAGTTAATGCACACACGTAATTTGCCATTCTTTTTGGGCACCACTACAATGGGGGATACCCACTCAGTGTGCTCAATTTCATAAATAAATCCAGCTTCTACGAGTCTATCTATCTCCTCTTTGATCTTGGTAGCATAATTATCATTGTATGTGTATGGCTTTTGCTTAGAAGGTTTAGCATCTGAGGTCATGGGGATTGTGTGTGAGCATATGTCCGGGTCTACACCTTTCAAATCCTTGTAACTCCAAGCGGATACATCTCTGTATTCTCTAAGCAAGGCTATTAGCGCATGCTCTTCTTCCCCTGTTAGGTCATGTCCTATGTAAGTGCATCTCTCCTCTCCTTCTTCAGGGGCTACCACTATTCTCTTGGTGGTTTCTTTGTTATCATAGGCCTCTCCTGATTGTGCCTCTCGTTTAGGCATTCTTATCATGACTCTCCTATCGTCTATCTCATACTTTTTAAAGTTTTCAGGGACCTCAAACAAAGATTCTTCTTCCTCCGGGGAAACTTCTTTCTT
The DNA here is from genome assembly GCA_020310875.1 of Ceratopteris richardii. Taxonomy (NCBI): domain Eukaryota; kingdom Viridiplantae; phylum Streptophyta; class Polypodiopsida; order Polypodiales; family Pteridaceae; genus Ceratopteris; species Ceratopteris richardii. Next base: position 88,595,179 of record CM035417.1, on the reverse strand, counting down.
CTTTGGTTTCTTGCTATCATTATTAGCAGTCACTTGTGTGGTTAATCGTACACCGTTTGTTATCTCTTCGTGTCTCTGAGGTTGGAATTCTACTTCATAGAAGTATTCTTCATCTGATACAAAAGGTGGGTCCATAATGATTGAATCTAGATCGGAGTCACTTGCATCCTCAAATGCATCAGGGCTAGGTTCGCACTCTTCAAAAATTGCATCTCCCATGATTGGCTCTATTGAGAAGACTGAAATGTCATAGCCATCCTCGTCACAGTGAGGTGTCCATTGTTCTTCATTGATGGCTACATCCATTGTTGCTAAAATTTCTGCCCAGCCGTGAGGTTCAAACTCTTCGTCCGGAAATACTACAGGTGCATAGGCTGGGTCTTGAATTGATCTATGTGTTTCCTTCGCACCTACCTCTCTGGCTTTTTCTCTCTTCTCTTCTTCTACTGCTACTTTGCACATCCATAAGTGGGTGTCTTCATGCATCCATGAGGATCCTGATCCTATGGAATGCACAGACTCCGTATCATCTTTGGCTCTATGGATGGGGTTCCATTGGATAGGAGGGACATCTCTATGAGAGTAATCTTTGAGATTAACGTTGGTCGTGACACCTAGGTGTTGCAAATACAAGGAATTGGTTCCCCAATCTTGTACCACTTGCAACTGGCGCATAAATGGTCTTCCCAAAATCATCTCATAGGCATGGTTCTTGCTAAAATCACAGATAGCAAACGTGTGCTCAAACTCTACACCACATGTAGTGAGAGATATTCCTTCTAGTAAATCTAGGGGTCTCTCTATGTGACCATCAGCCATCTACAATTTCATCCTCGTAGGCCTGAGTGCTGGCTTTCCCCAATGTTTCCATAGGGAAGTGGTAGTAATTGCAACTCCTGCACCAGAGTCCAGAATTGCCTTGGTTGTGTATCCTTGATGGGTGATGGGAAGATAAGTGTTTCCTTCTTCCCCTTCACTCATGTCTCCTATCTTGTCCAAAGGTATCTCTGGCACTGTGAGATGAGATCCAACCTGGGAACGAGGTTTTGCTATCTCTAGTACTTGTTTGGCTACATGTTTCCATAGCTCTGGCCTTACTTTGAGTAGCTCTTCTAAAGTGAGGTTACACTGCACTTTAGTGTTTTTCACTACCTCCGTATTCCTAGGTATTATCGAGTCTTCGTTTCTGACCATGACTGTGGGTGCTCTCATACAAGTGGACTTAGCTTTCCATGGGCCTGTGAAGTGGGGTAATTCATGTAAAGAATTAGACTCAAAGTCTAATCTCTCTTGAGACTGGGTGCTCTCCTGCTCTTCATAAATGGATGGGATGTCTTGTGGGAATCGGTCATGTGCATCATCCACAAGTTCAATGGGAGGAGGGACTTCACTTTCTTTAGCCCATTTGTCTTCTTGAATCTCTCAGAGGAATTCTGGTGTGAACGGATTCATAGAAGAAGATGTGTCTGGCTCCGTAGAGTTAGGCACATAGGCTTCCTGGGCGGGAAGGCTTTCCTTCATACTTGCCTTGCCCTTACTTGGAGGGGTGGGTTCCTTTTCTGATTGTGCAATTAACCTCTCCAATCTTTCTAGCAGTCCATCAAAGTGCAACTGCGTCTTAGCTGAACTAGAGATGTTGAAGAGGCGACTGGCTTCAAACATGGTTTGAGCCAATTCCACCATCTTAGCACAAACTTTGGTTCGTTCAAGCTCTAGTTCTGCCCTAGGGTAACACTTTTCATGATCGGTTACATTTGGCCCTTCTTGGATTCTGGCCTGATATGCTTTAAGCATCATATTTAGGTCCTCAGGAGTGGGATCTGATAGGATTGATCCTACTCTAGGGGGTGGTGTAGCATGAGGCGGGTTGGAAGGTGGTGGGTTGGATGGAGATGGGAATGGTGGAGGTGGGGTAGTGTGAGAGGGAGTTTGAGATGTAAGTTCAACTATCTTGGCTTTTGTTTCTCTTAGGCTTTCCTCAAGTTCGCTCATCTTCTTAGCCCACTACCTTTTCATCCTTTCTCGCCTATCTCTCCAAGCTCTAGTCCGTTTCTTGGTCATGCTCTCTGTCTTACTAACATCTGAGCTCTTTTCCTCGCTTACCCCTTGGTTTTGTTGCAATGCTTGAGCTCTAGTGACTACCTGTATTGGTGCAGTTGACGTCACACTTCTTGTAGAGTCTACTACTAGCCCAATAACATTGATAGGAGTAATCTTTGGCATATTATTGGGGTTCTTTGGACAATCTCGTAAGAGATGCTCCTTTCCACAATCTTGGCAAAAGCCTTGGATTGTCACTGACTGGGGTTGGGTAGATGGAGGTAAGGGGCAGTCACGAATGAGGTGATCTCCCTGACATCTGTAGCATGGTCCTCTAGGGAATGGGGGTCTTACCTGCCTAAGTTGAGGTCTAGAGTTGGGGTTTGCGTACATGACGTTTGTGTAATCTAGTTCCCAACTAGGTTCACTTGATTCTTCACTATAGTAGGACTCACCATGTTCAGGAGATTGCATGTAGTAAGCCTGTGGACTATCTATGTGAGTGGAATCAAAGCTATGATCACTCGGGTCACTTTCTGACAGCAATGGTGTTACTAGCACTATGGGTCTATTCAGGTTCTCTTTTGCAGCTGCGTACTTTACAGGGATCACATTGGCTGGAGCAGGAGGTTGTTGGGCTAACACAGGTTGAGGCCTTTGTTGGTTTTGGTAGGGTTGTTGATAGGATTGCTGTGGTCTACCATATTGCTGTGGAGGGTACTGGTTCTGGTATCTTCCCTGTTGTGGATAGGGTTGAGGGTAGGTTTGCCTAACCGTTTGCTTATTGTATGGGCAATCTTGCGCAGTGTGATTAGTGTATCTCCGTTCTATGGTGCAGTATTGGCTACTAGGATTTACTTAAGGTTGAGCCATAATGGGACATACATTCGCCATATGGTCACCTCCACAAGTGTAACATCTTTTCACAGGGGCAAATCTTGGGATTTGTTTGCTTGAGACACCTAATTTCTGAGCTACCTTCTCTGCTAATTCCTCAATAGATGTGGATTGTGTGGACGAGAGGCTAGAAGCACTATCTAAATCTTTATAGATTTTGGAAAGCTCTAACTCTTCCCCTAGGTTATCCTCTATGTCAATGCACATGCGTACACACTCTTCTATGGTCCTAGGGTCCTTCAAGTACACATATGACCTCAATTTGGTACTTAGCAATCCATCCAAGAATAAAGCCACTTGTTTGGCTAGTGTGGGCAACTCAGGAACAGGGCATCTCTCAAGATATTGCCTAAACCTTCTTCCTGCAAGTCTCACGGTCTCTTGAGGGTCTGCTTGAAGCTATGTATCAATGAGGAAGTATTATGCCTTATGCCACTTTTAGAGAATTCAGTGATGAAATTGTGACTGAATCCATAGAGTAGTTATACATATTATTGAATTGATAGTAGTTAGAGATTCTATCTAAAAAGTTAATCCTAACCCTCTAAGAGTTGGTCTATGCTCCTGAACTGTCTCTCATTCAATGGTTGAAACCATGTAAGGGCTGTGCTCCTAAGGGTTAGACCAAAGGCATTATACTGCGTGAATAGGTCCTCAACTTGTTCAGCTCTCAAGACTTGCCTAAACTCGGCCACATGATCATATGGGTCTCCTGTGCCATCGAAGTAGTTCTTCATAGACTTAACCAGCTGTGTAGGTCTCAATGTTCTGGTGTGTTCCCTAGGCCTTGGCAGAGGGAAATCATCAGCATTCCTTTGGTTCCTTGGGGCTCTAAGTCCTTCAGGTTCCACTCTATTTGTTTCCGTTCTCGTTCTTTCTCTTCCCACTGGATTGGCAAAGCTTACCTCAGGTCTATCTCTATTTCTGTCTCTTTGAGCTCCATGAGCTTGGGATGTTCCAGTTCCTGGGTGACCAAAGGACACATTCGATCTTGGTTGGGGGAAAATAAATTCACCTTTCCAAGTGTAAGCATGCCTATCATTTTCTGTAACCACAAAGATCCTCTCTGAAGCATGATCTAAGTAGGTCACTCTGCCTGGGCTATCAGGATCTTTGAACTCATATATCATGGTTGTTCCTACCTCATTTGGCTGATCAGATCTATACCTCCAAAAGGCTTCATCAGTCTCTCGTTTCAGGAGTAGATCTATGCTCTTATTGTCTTGGGGAATCCACTCTGGTGTGATAATCCTGGTGAGAACAGATTTGCATCGGGGGGTTCTAGGTTCTACACCCATGTTTCCTTGCTCTAGGTCACCTAAGTCCATTTCTGGGATCACATTCCCGAATTCATCGGTCCTGTCTGGGTGACTGGTGACTACATATATGGTTCCTTCCTTGTCTAGGTATGCTCCGTTTTCAAACTTGATAGCTGGGTGCTCTAGTCCAATGGATTGGTCAGGGTTTTTAATCTAGACCACAGATCTTCCTAGGCCGTCCTCATAGATGCTAGCACCTAGTCGGTTGGTCCTAAGGTATTCCAACTGCGTCTTGTAGGGGCCTTCTACCCTATGTAAGTATGGCACACCTGAACTTCCTGTAGGCCTCTCCATACCGTGGGACATCTGTGACTCACTAGTTTCAGAGCTAGGGTAGTGCGAATAATGGCTCAACTGCTGGGCCCAAGACCTAGCAGTATGATTAACACTAGCCTCTGAAGATCTAAGACTCTATTTATCTCTTCCTAGGTGTCGCCCTGATCTAAGGTTCATATGCTTAGCTGAGCTATCCCAATTTTTACCCAAGGTACAACCTCGTTGCTGAGTTCTTCTATATCAGTCACTTGATTCTTTTTAGTCGATTATCGTGTTTAGGATCTTGTTTGATACCACGTCGTCAGGAATACTTGAGTTAATTTCCGCACTTGAAGTTGATTGTTCCACGTTAAGTCTTTTCCTTTAAAGTTATCGACCGTACACAGATTATGTTGTTAGCTTGAACTTGAGTATTTAGGTAGTCTTCAACTTGATAAATGCCTATCGTCGCCCTGACTTACTTCTAGCACTATTTGTACTTAGCCTAAGCTAGGAATTGACAGAGGGAGTTGAGAGTATTCCAACCTCGCTTGCCGTTCCTTGCCCTTTGGTGCTCGAGAACCCGGTTCTCAAGCTTGCAAAAAGTTCTTGTTTTGGATGCTCCCAAGTGCTCTCAATGGACTTATAAAAGTCCCAAGATTAGCTCAAGACTTAGATTCAATGACATAATAAATCACTTCCATTCATGCAATTTGGATATCAATTTTGTCCCCTCTCTTTATTGCAAACAATTCTAGAGATCTCTTGGTTTTGCTCCCCCTGGGTATGGTCACTTCAAAATAGTATATCTAATAATCCTGATATTAAATTTACCGTAACCAGTGGAAGTTTTGGTTGTACTACCCACGAGCTTTCCAACAAAACAAGAATCACAGCAAACCGATTTCGTATGAGAAAGTTATGTCAGTTCAGGGTTCTGGTGCTAAAACAAGGTTCAAACAGACTAACAGATCACATGATTTTTCTCAAAAATACATATGTAGGGGCCTCACAAATCACTAATTGCTAGACCAATATGCCCAAAAACTATCCCCAAAACTTGGAATAAAAACCCTAATTTTTTTTGGTCGAAAAAGCCTGTCAATCGGGATGGACAGGTCTGTCAATCGCGATTGACAGAGGTGTCCGTCGGGCCTGTCGATCGCAATTGACACGTCAGTCGCGATTGACAGTGTCAATCGCAATCGACAGAGTCAGTCGTGGGTCCTGTCAATCGCGATCGATGGTGTCAATCGCGATCAACACTTTTTCCGGGATTTTCATCGTAATTTCAGTCGATCGGGGATGTGTCCGTCGCGATGGACACGTGGCAACGCGAGAAACTCAGTCAATCATCAAAATTCAGTCGGTTGCGATTGACGGTGTCAATCACGACTGGCAGAGGTGTCGATCGTGGCTGTCAATCGCGATCGATGGTGTCAATCGCGATTGACAGGACCAGTCGGTCGTCGCTGTCGGTCGCGATCGACAGAATCTGTCGATCGTGGCTGTCGGTCACGATCGATGGTGTCAATCACGACTGACAAAAAAACACGGAATTTTTTAGTTTTTTCTAGTGATTTGGAATGTGCTCCTTGTGCATGTCGTTGTGGTGTGCTTTGTTTTACCAAATGAGCAATTTTTCTGTCGATCACGATCGACAGAGGTCTGCGACACAGAGACAGTTTCGAGCTTGTCCGTACCTGCACAGCGTGCTCGAGGGGATGATACAGCTGTACCTGCAAGATCACTCACAAAACAAACAGAAAAACAATGCACACAATTCGCTCTCTCGCTCTCTCTCACAAGTGGAATGAAGGAAATGGAAGGGAGAAGGTGATATGATCAAAAAACTGAAATTTTTCTCGATGATAGAGATGGAGATCGGATATGGTGAGGATGATGATGGTGATGATGATGGTGAGGTAAGAAAGAGAAAAATAAAAAAAGTAAAGAAATTACCTACAACCCCAACGTCTCAAATCTACATCTTACCATCACACGCTCGTCCTCAAAGCTCGATCCCCGGCAACGACGCCAAAATTTGGTGTAGCTCAGTGATGAGTAGCACCTCCTTTAATGTCAATCCGGGAAGACGTGAGGATGGTATGATGACCTCAAGCAAGTGAAGGCACAAGTGCGTGAGTGCGAAGCACACTAACATGCACACACATACACACACACGCGCACACAAGGCAAGACAAAGAGTGAGAAGCAATGGAGTTCTTTAGATTACTTTCAAAAAGCTCATACAAGTTCAAATCAATTACAAGCTAACCCCAAAAATGAGCTCTCTAGCTCTATTTATAGATTTTTACTAGGTTTTGGCCGTGTCTAGACCTAGTGTCCGGCCTAGTTAAAAATTAGGTTCTAGGTCCCATTTGAAGGCTCAAATGGAGTCTAAAAATTATGAAAACTGGTAGGTAGCTACTTCTAATGCTCCTCAAGCTCAAGGACTCCTTGGCTTGCACAAAATGGAGCTACAAAAATATGAAATGGTATTTACAATGCCCACTTTTAGTGATGAAAATCACTATTTTTGTAGGGATTTCCTCTAACGATTTGACATACACATCTTTGAGCTCCCTACTTGCTCCTTCTCCTTATGTGTCCACCTCTTTGATATGCTTTAGCTTCTTGAAAAAATAATGGCCTACTTGCCCGATCTTCTTTGACTACTCTGTCTGCTTGTACCTTCTCTTCGCTCTAACTCCCTTCGTACGCTTCCTTGTCTTGTTAGTCCTTCAGCTCCTTGACTACTGCTAACAATGACAACCACAAGGAAGGAAGTTACTGAATCTAAAGACAAGGTAAAACTACTAGCGATGAATGTTCTTTTCCTATTCAAGAAATCCCTGTGGGATGGATGCAAGATAAAGAGGAATACATTGAAATTCAGAACATTCCTGCTTATCAAAGGATGCGGGAGATATTATTGGAGGAAAATTGGTTTGAAGATGCACATGTAGATACATTGGTGGATAGAAACCCTATCAAAGAAGTTCAATTATGCACTCAGGAAAATAATTGTCCAGTTTTAGTGGCCACTTGGTTGTGGAGCCACCTTGAGCTGCTTGAAAAGGTAAAATCTTTCTTGACACACTATGCAGATGTTTTTGTGTGGCATTATAAAGGCTTAGAAGGAGCTTCTGCCAATTATGGAGAGCACATAATTCCTCTTGTTGACGGAGCTAAACGAGTAAGAGGAAAAGTTATATACTTAACCCAAATTATGCTAAAGCTCTTTATTTGGAAATACAAAAGATGGAGGATGCAAGAATCATCATTTCTATGGAACACTCAGAATGGCTTTTACCAATGGTTATAGTACCAAAGAAGAATACCAACAAAATGAGAATTTGTGTTGACTTTAGAGCGCTCAACAAGGTAACCATTCCAGATGGATTCCACATGCCTTTTGCAGAGCAGGTCATTGAGGAAGTGGTTGGACATGCATTATACAGCTTCATGGATGACTTTAGTGGATACAATCAAATATCCATCCATCCAGATGATCATGAAAAGACCACTTTTATCACAACATGGGGACTCTATGTATACGTAAAAATGCCATTTGGACTCAAAAATGCTCTAGCCACCTTTAATAGAACTGTCAACCTCATTTTTGGACCCTTATTGCTGGAAAAACTTAGAATATCATGGATGACTTTTCTTCATTTTCAGGCACTCACAAAGAGAACCCTTTGGATTGCTTGGATAATCACTTGAGACAACTGCAGAATGTTTTTAAAAGATGCAGGGAGACTAAACTAAAGCTAAACCCAAATAAATGTCATTTCCTCATGATAGAAGGAACTCTCTTGGGGCATGTGGTATCTGCTAAAGGTATGGCTCTGAACCTTGACAAAATTATTTCTATACTAAAGTTACCTAAACCCAAATCTCCCAAAGAGATTCAAAGCTTCTTGGGGCATACTGTGTACCACAGAAGATTTATCAAAATGTATACAAAGATAGCCAGACTACTAGCTAGACTTACAGGTAAAGAAGTGCCATTTAAGTGGGAAGAAGAAGAAGAAAATGCTTATCAGATATTAAGGTCCAAATTGGTGGTTGCACCAATTCGTATCACACTGGATTGGTAAAACATTTTTCATGTACATGTAGATGCCAGTGCATATGCAGCGGGTGTAGTTTTGACTCAACATAGTGAAGAATACAAACTTGATGGACCTATTCATTATGCTAGTCAAATTTTGACAAAGGCAGAAAAAAATTATAGCACCACAGAAAGGGAGGCCCTAGCAATGCTTCTTAGGATACAAAAGTTTTGTCATTACTTGCTAGGAGTAAAATTCGTGATCATAGTTGATCAGCAACTGCTCATATATTTATTGAATAAACCACAAGCAAGTGGTAGGGTATGGAGATGGCTACTTTTGTTCCAAGAATTTGATTTTTCTGTTAGACCAAGTAGAGAAAATGTCATGGCATACCACCTATCTAGGATTGTTAGCGGTAAAAAAGTCCTTGATAATGTGAGTAAAGATGATATTTTAGAATCTGAAATAGAGGCTAACAGAATTAATATTGACTCTGACTTTGAGGATAATGAATACAACACTCTAGTTATTGATAGGGACTCCTTAAATAACTGGCATAATATGTTATATGAGAAAGTTTTGATTGGGCTATGTCATGGACCTAAGCCATCTCAAGAAGTTTTAAGAGCTTGAATTAAGAACAACTGGAGCAATAGGGGGATGATTGTTAAACATGTTCAATTCCTGCCAAATAATTTCTATCTATTTTTTTCTTTAGGATGCCAGCAGTGCTATGTAGGTGATGTCTGAATGACATTGGGTGATTAGGAATGTGCCTCTTTACTTGTTTAAATGGTATCTTGGTTTTAATCATAGAGGGGCTAAACCTACAAAAATTCCTGTTTGGGTGGAGCTGCTTGACGTGCCTGTGGAATTTTACCCTTGGTTTGACCAAATAGGCAAACTGATTGGTAAGGTGCTTGGTCAAAAATCCAGAAATGGATTGAACCCCAAATGGAATCCTCAGATTCTTGTTGAAGTGGATATCTCCAAAGAAGTCAAGGCTATCATCACCCTGAAAGACTAATGGTTTTCAGCTCCATGAGCAAAAGGTAAGTTATAAAAATCTTCCTAATGCTTGCTTCAATTGTTTCAAACAAGGACATCTTATTAAAGATTGTCCTTTGCTTGCTAGTAAAAAAGAATGCAATACTGATAAAGGTAATCTGAAAGAGCTCAATGTGCAGCAAGAACATAATCAGCAAAAGAAAACTAGTTTCAAACAAAAAAAAAAATCTTCTAGTAACTGGAATAACGAGTACGATTTACTCTTAGGAGATGTTTCTAACCCCTTTGTTTTTTTGGACACCAAAGCTGAAGATAAGTTTCCAGGCTCTACACCCCCTCAAGAACGAGCCAATGGTATGAATGTTTCTAAGCCTGCTCCTCAAGACATGGAAGGGGAGTGGACCTTTGTGGGTAACAGAAAACGTAAGAAGGACAACAAGTGTGCTGACAACTATTGGAGCAAGTCTATGACAAGACTAAGTATTGGCTTGAGTCCCACAAAGTCATAGAAGAAGCCTTAAAATGAAGACAATGTAAAGTTCACTTGTGAACTACCTCTTGTAACTTTTGAAGAGTTTACTTAATGTAAAAGTGAAAGAATCTTAAGTGGTTGAGTCCACTTGATCAAAAAGGGAAAGAGGAGCCACGAATTTGTGATTTGTGGTAGATAGAGAATCAAATCAATCACTAATTGATTGGAGAGTGATTGAGGGGAGTTAGCCTCCCAAGATCAACTATAAATACATGGTAGTCTTAGTCGTGGTGATGTGAAGACCTCCAGAAGCTGAGCTTTATGCCATATCAGGGTGTGATTCCAAGGCACACATATGTATCAGTAACTCCATTGTATTGTACAATCAATATACTTTCATTTTCATGATCATTTGAGTTCATATTTCGATGTTCTTGTGAAGTGTACTACTCACTGTCATATCTCTCAGTTTTCTCAGTCAGATTGCAGAGATGGTTTCTCTAAGCTTGGTGCATCATTTTCAGTGATTTAACTTGATAAAGATAGCTCTATAAGCCTACTATATACTCACCACTTTTCATTTCATTTGGGTGTTTCAATCATCACTTATATTCAGTTGAAGTCAACCCTATCTCTTCATTTTCACTTCTCTGTCAGGTACCCGACTTTTTTACTCATCTTGTCAGAGCTGTTTCGTAGTGTGTACTTACCCAAATTCAATGATTTAAACCTAATTGGATTTTTCTTTTGTCTAGTATAATCATACAAATTTTCATAATCATTGGATTCCTAAATCTTGAGTTATGTTCATTTTTCTGCTCAATGGTCTCATTATTGTAGCAGCCCGTGAAAATCAGGATGATTTCATCACTTGCTAAACATCATTCTCAGTGTGCGGTTCATTATTTTTTATGAGATTACTCTTGAAAGTTAGCTCTTTAAGTTAACTAGACTTCCTTAAGAGGAATTAAGCTAATTACTACTATGCTCAGAGAACTATGCAAAACACTGGACAGGTGTATGAACCAAAATAGCAAGTTCTTCACCTCTGAGCTAACTCGAACTTATCTATTTTGATCTATCTTTTTGAGAGTGATCTTCCAAGGTACATAGGGTGTCTAATACATCCATTGGCAAGCTAAAAGGGCCCACCACATACTCCTGGAGTTCATTTGGCTGGTGTAGATCAAGGAAATTGCAACACCTCTTCATCTTCAAGCACATACCTATCCATCTCTTCACAGTGGTATCAGAGCAAGGTTGGACAACATGGTAGATGGATTTCCTTCATCAATTGACAAATTGGACAGAGGTAACTACTCAGCTTTGTCATTAAGAATGGAAGCTTATCTCCAAGGTAGAAGTTTATATGGTTATGTGGCTGGAGATGAAGTTATGCCAAGTTTCCGGAACAAAAGTCAACCAACACAAGAAGAGCAAGAAAGATTGAGCACATGGTGCTCCAAGGATGCACTTGCAAGGTCTTATCTCCTCAACTCTATCTCAGATTTTTTGTTGCCTCACATTAGAAGTTGTAAGACATCTCAGGAAGTGTGGGATGCACTTGAAGCCTTCTTCTCTTCAAGTACCAAAGCTAGGAAGCATCAACTATGGCTAGATTTCATAACTCTCAAGAAGGCTCCCAACCAAAATTTGACTGATTTTGTCACAAAGCTCAAGGACATAGCAGATCAGTTGCAAAGCATTGGATAGGTAATAGATGAAGAGCAAATTGTAAGGCAGGTCATCAATGGCTTGAAGGCAGATGACAAGTGGGAAGCATTCACCACAGCTATGGATTTGTACATGGACATGCATGTACCTGATTTCAATACACTCATTGGACAACTACTTACTCAAGAGGCAAAGCTTATCAAACATGGAGAAAGCTCTAAAGGTAATCAATCTTCAGCTTTATACACTGATAAAATCAAGTCCAAAGATAACAAAGGAAAGGCAAAGAAAGTGGATGATGAAGTAGGTACATATCAAGCTAATTATGCAGGTAGAGGAAGACATGGCTGAGGTAGAGGAAGAGGAGGTAGACAATGCAGGGGGAGATCCCAAGACTCCAACTCATGTTCTATTTGTGGATTAACTAATCATACAACTGAAAATTTCTTTAGGAATTCCAGGAATCAAAGAGGCAGAGGATACAATAGAGGAAGTTATGGCTACTCAAGAGGAAGGTTAAACAATTATCATGGCAGCTACAACAACTACAATCATTCAAACTATCAAGGAGGCTACAAAGGAAGGAGAGACTTCAATAACTACACAGAAGACTCAAACAAAGAGGATTCATTATTGATCATGAACATGGCTATGCCATAAGGTAAATCTGTTGAGCATGTTTTCTACATAGATTCAGGTTGTTCAAATCATGTGGCACGAAATGTGTCCCTCCTATCAGATTTAGAAGATCCAAGGAATAAGCATGAGGTACAAACAGGAGGTGATACAAGACATCTTGTGGAGAAAATAGGCAATGTCAAAGCACCTGATGGAAACATCAACCTACTCAGTAAGGTACTCTATGTCCCTACCATTACAAAGAATTTGATAAGTGTTGGGCATATAGTAGAGAAAGGGTTGCAAGTCAGGTTCACAAAAGCAGGAGCATTTTTTGAAGATCCAAGTCAAGGATTCAGAAGAATTGCAAAAGGTGAAAAGACAGGTAGATTGTTCACATTTGAATTACAAGACACTAGAAACATTGCTCTCTTTAATTATGATAGTAAGACACTCACAGAATTGGAAGTATGGCACAAAAAGTTAGCACATATTGGTGAAAGGTCATTAAAGCAAATTTGCAGGGACCAAAGTGTACTTGGACTCCCTAATTTGTCAAAACAACATATGATTTATAAGTGTAGTGCATGTCAATTTGGAAAGTCTCACAGGTTACCATTCACGAAGAAAGGTTATATGCATGGAGATCTCTTGGAGTTGGTTCATACAGATGTATGGGGACCTAGCAAGGAAGCTTCAATATCTAGATCAAGGTATTATGTCTCCTTTATTGATGATTGCAGCAGATGGACTATCCTATTCTTTATGAAACACAAAGATGAGGTTTTTTCATGTTTCAAAAGATATTTGGCTCTTGTGGAGAATCAAACAGGTAAATCACTAAAAAGGCTAAGGTAAGATGGAGGGGGAGAATACTTCTCCCATGAGTTTGATTCTTTTCTTCAAGAAAGAGGAATCAAAAGAGAGGTAACTACAAGGTACACTCCTGAGCATAATGGAGTGGCAGAAAGGAGGAATAGGACAATTGTTGAAGCTGCAAGGTCCATGTTAAATGAAAAGCATTTGCCTAATTATCTATGGGCTGAGGCTGTATCTACAGCCACTTAATTGATTAACAGGTTGCCTTCAAAATCCCTTGATGGGATGACTCCATATGAGGCTTGGAATGGAAGAAGACCAAGCTTATAAAATTGTAAAATTTTTGGGTGTATTGCTTTTGCTCATGTTCACAGGTTAGAGGCAAGATGGATCCAAAGGCAGAAAGGTGTGTATTTATTGTATGCTACAGGTTATACAACCCTACCAACAAAGGATTCTTGGTAAGCAGAGATGTAGTTTTTGATGAGAACAATTCACGGTATGAAGATTCATGCAGGAAGGTCAATTTACCATATGATCTTGAAGAAGATTTTCCAAAGCTTGGGGGAGAACAACCGAAGATTGAAGAACAAGACACCTCAGAGGATGATGAAGAATCTCAGATGGAAAAGATCAAAGCATGGAAGTCTAAAGGTAAAGCAAAATTGCAAGAAGTTGGACATGAGGCAGAATCATCACATCATGGCCTAAGAAGATCTATTAGGGAAAAGAAAAAACCACAAAGGTATGGGTTTGACACCTCATTAGTAACTAAACATTCTATCTACATAGCACATGACATAAACCAAGAGGAGCCATCATCATTTGAAGAGGCCAAAGCAAAAAAAAAATGGAAGCATGCAATGAAGGAAAAGATTGAAGCACTTGAGGAAAATAACACTTGGGATTTGGTGCCCAAGACTTCATCCATGAAGGTAATAGGCTCAAGGTGGGTCTATAAACTCAAGAAGAATTCTGATGGTTCCATTAACAGGTATAAGGCAAGGCTTGTAGCAAAAGGCTTTGCACAAAGTCAGGGAATTATTTATGAGGAGACCTTCTCTCTTGTGGCAAAGATGCCTACTATTAGGGTTTTGCTTAGTATTGCCTCTTCCAAGAATTGGAAGATACTTCAACTAGATGTAAAGAATACATTCTTGAATTGTTGGATAACAGAAGACGTATATATGGCACAACCACCTGGTTTTGAGAATCAAGTTTATCCTCATTATGTGTGTAAACTTAACAAAGCATTGTATGGTCTCAAGCAAGCCCCAAGAGCTTGGAATTTTAGACTTGTTTCATTCTTGCAGGACAAAGGCTTTCAACCAAGCAAGGCAGATCCTTCACTCTTTATTAAAAAGAGTAATTCTGAGATCATCTACCTATGTGTATATGTAGATGATATTATATTGACAGGAAATGATGCAGATGGTATGAAGAAGATCAAAGATCAGATGAGAGAAGAGTTCAAGATAAGTGATTTGGGTTCATTTACCTAATTCCTAGGTTTGGAAGTTGTCTACAAAGATCATGGTTTGTTTCTCACTCAAAGAAAGTACATTAGGGACATGTTGGCAAAATTCAAGATGCAAGATTGTAAGATTGCAGGTACTCCAATGGAGGTCAATAAGAAATTGAGCTCATATGAAGGTGAACTCATAGAGGACATCACATCATATCAAAGTCTAGTGGGTAGTCTCAACTATGACACATTGACAAGAGTAGATATATGTTACAGTGTGAGTGTGCTAAGTCAATTTATCCACACACCAAAGAAACCACATATGGATGTTGCCAAAAGGATTCTCAAGTATCTCAAAGGAAGCATAAATGAAGGACTTTATTATCCTTATGTATCTGATTTAGGTTTGAAGCTATTTTCTGATGCAAATTGGGCTGGCTCCAAGGAAGATAGAAGGAGCACTTCAGGTTATCTTACCTTTGCAGGTTCAAAGCTTATTTCATGGTCATCCAAGAAGCAACCCACAGTTTCTCTCTCTTCTACTGAAGTTGAATACAGAGGTCTTGCCATAGCTACACAAGAAGCTATGTGGATGAAGACATTATTCAATGATCTTGGATTGGAGTTTGGAACTCCAACTATTTATGGTGACATTATGAGTTCTATTCATTTGGCTGCTAATCCTATTTTTCATGCAAGGACTAAAAATATTGAATTCATTATCACTATGTAAGAGAGAAGGTTCTAAGCAAAGTGATTCAAATATCATATGTGTCCACTCATCAACAATGTGCAGATATTCTAACCAAAGCATTGGATGGTACAAAGCTTTGCAAATTCAAGGCTATGATTGGTTTGCAGGTAATCTTGGAACATTGAAGACCTCAAGCATACTTGGCTTGAGGGGGAGCTGTTGGAGCAAGTCTATGATAAGCCTAAGTGTTGGCTTGAGTCCCACAAAGTCATAGAAGAAGCCTTAAAATGAAGACAATGTAAAGTTCACTTGTGAACTACCTCTTGTAACTTTTGAAGAGTTTACTTAATGTAAAAGTGAAGAAGCTTAAGTGGTTGAATCCACTTGATCAAAAAGGGAAAGAGGAGCCATGAATTTGTGATTTGTGGTAGATAGAGAATCAAATCAATCACTAATTGATTGGAGAGTGATTGAGGGAAGTTAGGCTCCCAAGATCAACTATAAATACATGGTAGTCTTAGTCGTGGTGATGTGAAGACCTCCAGGAGTTGAGCTGTATGCCATATCAAGGTGTGATTCCAAGGCACACATATGCATCAGTAATTCCATTGTATTTTACAATCAATATATTTTCATTTTCATGATCATTTGAGTTCATATTTCCATGTTCTTGTGAAGTGTACTACTCACTGCCATATCTCTCAATTTTCTCAGTCAGATTGTAGAGATGGTTTCTCTGAGCTTGGTGAATTCTTTTCAGTCATTTAACTTGGTAAAGCTAGCTCTATAAGTCTACTATATGCTCACAAATTGTCATTTCATTTGGGTGTTTCAATCGTCAAGTATATTCAGTTGAAGTCAACCCTGTCTGTTCATTTTCACTTCTCTGTCAGGTACCCGACTTTTTTACTCATGTTGTCAGAGTTGTTTCGCAATGTGTACTTACCCAAATTCAATGATTTAAAGCTTGTTGGATTCAACTTACTCTCTAGTATAAGCCTAAAAAGCTTCATATCATTGCATTCCCAAATCTTGAGTTATGTTCATTTTTTTGCTCACTGGTTTCACTACTGTAGCAGCCAATGAAAATCGGGATGATATCATCACTTGTTAAACATCATTCTCAGTGTGTGGTTCATTATTTTTTATGAGATTACTCTTGAAAGTTAGCTCTTTAAGTTAACTATACTTCCCCAAGAGGAATTAAGCTAACTGCTGTTGTGCTCAGAGAATTATGCAAAACACTGGACAGGTGTATGAACCAAAATAGCAAGTTCTTCACCTCTAAGCTAACTCGAACTTATCTGTTTTGATCTATCTTTTTGAGAGTGATCTTCCAAGGTACATAGGGTGTCTGATACATCCATTGGCAAGCTAAAAGAGCCCACCACATAATCCTGGAGTTCATTTGGCTGGTGTAGATCAAGGAAATTGCAACACCTCTTCATCTTCAAGCACATACCTATCCATCTCTTCACAGTAACTTCTCATCTCAATCTTCTTCTCGTGATGATGTATCAGTCGAAGAAAGACAGGACTTTGATGAGTTCTCTGAGGAGTTGGAATAGCAAGATAATTTAAATATTCAAAAGATTCAGAATAGTACTATAGAGGATGTTTAAATGCATGGTGTTGTCGTTACTCGAGAAGATATAAAGTCTAAAGCTAAGAGAAAAGAAATTGTTAGGATTTCAGGGTCAATTATAAAACCCCTTAAAAATAGTAGAAAATAAGCTCTGTGTTTGGGTCTGTTTCTTCTTTTCTTTTGTTTTTCTCATGGATTTGATTAATATCATCTCTCAACATTAAAGGTATTACTGATCCTATGAGGATCAAAGTGCTAAACAACTGGATGAAGGATTACTCTCTTATGCCTGATTTCATCTGTCTTCAAGAGTTAAAGATTGGTGGTTTTGATCTCCTTTCTAACCTACATATTGCTTCTAGTAACCATAAGTGGTTTACTACAAATCATAACTATCACGAGGAAGGAGATATGGAAGAGAGCTCACACACACACACTCTCACAATCAAAGAGAAGAACATACTCAAATTGAGGCAGGGAAGAATGATCTTCTTCTTCTTCTTCTATTACATAAAAAGGAATGTACAAGGATGACCTAAAAAAAGAATACAACAAGTGCAATATTTAAAGACCTGTACATAAGGAAAAAACTAATGTCCACAAGTGAGTGAGTTGGCAAGAAACAAATGTGCCATCACTCTCGATAGATAAATCTAATAATTCTCAATGAAGTATCCATGATATATATATCGGCGTGATCACTATACATGTCAGAGAAATGAAGAACTGATTACGTGTCATCCTGGATCATCACATGTTGAGCTTGATATCTCAACACTCCCCCTCAAGCTCAATGTCATATCCTGTAATCCAAGCATCTCCCGAAACTTCCTCAACTTCTCACCTCCAAGTGCTTTGGTGAAAATATCAGCAACCTGCTCATTTGTTCTCACATAAAAAAGATCAATGTCATCTGCTAATACCTTCTCTCTGATGAAGTGATAATGTACCTCGATGTGCTTTGTTCTGGCATGAAAAGGAGGGTTCTATGCTAATTGTATGCTGCTAAGATTATCACAATAGATAGTGATAGGCTTTTGCACTTCCACACCTAAATCTGCAAGTAGCATCTCCAACCATGATGCCTCATATGCTTCCATTGCAGCACCTCTATACTCAGCCTCTGTACTTGACAAAGCAGCAGTGGGTTGCTTCTTGCTGCTCCACGTAATAGCTGCACCTCCAAGTGAGAATAGAAAGCCACTAGTAGATCTTCTGTCTGGAGTACTACCAGCCCAATCTGCATTGGTGTATCCATGAACCTGCAAATCTACACCAACTTCATAAAACAATGTATAATCCAAAGTAGCACTCACATAATGTAGAGTGCGCCTTAGAGCATCCAAATGTGGCTTCTTGGGAGCCTGCATAAACTGACTTTCAAGTCCAATAGTATAGCTTAGATCAGGCCTTCTAATTGTGAGATATATAAGACTTCCCACAATTTTCCTGTACATAGTAGCATTTTCCAATGCTTCACGTGATGTAGCATCCAACTTCAAATTCTGATCTAATGGCATAGAAATTGGCTTACAATCAACCATACCATACTTTTGCAGGCTAATCAAATCATATTGCCTTTGTGACATCCATATACCTGTTTTTGTATGTATAAACTCAATGCCCAAGAAATAGCGCAGCACGCCAAGATCTTTCATGTCCAATTCCTGCATAAGAAGTTACTTTACCTCTTTAATGCTTTCTTCATTATCACCATCTACAATCAAGTCATCAACATAAATAGCAACAATTGTGATGCCATCATCACCCTTCCTTGCATATAGTGAATGATTTGCATCACACATAGAAAACCCAATGTTGGTTAGGTAATCAACAATCCTTCCATGCCAGGCATAAGGAGCTTGCTTCATCCCATACAAAGCCTTTTGCAACCTGCAAACATATTCTGGATGCTTTGAGTCTTCATATCCTTGTGGATGGTCCATGTATACTTCTTCATGTAACTCACCATGTAAGAAAGCATTCTTCACATCCATTTGATGCAAAGTCCATCCTTTTCTTGTAGCTAATCCAACAAGTGTTTTGACAGTAGACATTTTAGCTACAGGGCTGAATGTTTCCTCATAATCAATACCATATGTCTGTGCATATCCTTTTGCTACCAATCATGCTTTGTACCTGCTTATGCTACCATCAGCATTGCGCTTTACCTTGTAAACCCACTTGCAGCCTATGGGTTTTTTTCCTTATGGCAATGGAACCAGCTTCCATGTATCACTTCCATAAAGTGTAGCCATCTCCTCATCCATAGCTTTTTCCCAATCTGCATTACCAATTGCATCTTCAAAACAAGAAGGTTCAGCATCTTGCATTACCTTTGTAACATAGGCACAATGGCGAGCCATGTAACTATCATATATCAATCGTTGCATTGAATTACACATTCTCCCAGATCTTCTTGGTCCTAGGTCAATTCTCCTTGTATCATCTGCATGTGCCCTTCTTACTCCTAGAGTCTTCACAGAGGGCAATCCAAGTTCCTCATCAAGACTCTTTTCTTAACCAGTTGAATCTCCATCAACATCTTCAAAACCTGCACATGTTTTACTACCAGCAGAAAGTTTTTCTTTACCTTTCTTGGATGTATTTGATGAATTTGATGGACTCGAATTTCCACGTAGTCTTCCACTCCATGGATTTGAGTTGGAACTATTGCTTGGTGATGCATCCGGTCCACTCAAAACTTGAGATTCCACACTTGATTTTTTAGTATTTTCTTTGTCATTTGGTTCAAGATTCAATCCTTCTTTGGCATCTGCATAGAAGCTTAATATTTCATCAAATACCACATCTCTGCTCACCTTCACCTGTGGTGTGAGTGGGTTATAACATTTGTACCCCTTTTGCTCAAGGTAGTATCCAATGAAGACACATTTTTCTGCTTTTGGATCAAGCTTCATCATCAACTCATCTGGAACATGTACATATGCAATACAGCCAAAAACTTTCAGATGTGATAAGTTTGGCTTTTTACCTGTAAACTTCTCTTCAGGTATAACTTGATGTATAGCAGCAGTCCAAGTTCTGTTCATGATGTATACAACAGTATGCACAGCTTCTGTCCAATAACAATGAGGCATATTCTTCTCAGCCATAAATGCTCTTTCTATTTCTAGAATATGTCTATTTTTGCATTCAGCAACGCCATTCTGTTGTGGTCTGTACCTACATGAAAAGTGACACTGAATTCCATGATTTTTTAGAAAATTGTTAAACTCATTTGACATGTATTCACCTCCTCCATCAGATCTTAATGTCTAAATGTACTTCCTTGTCTGCTTTTCCACCATAGCTTTAAAATTCTGGAAGTTATTGAATACCTCTCTCTTTTGTTTCATGAAATATACCCATACTTTGCATGTATGGTCATCAATGAAAGTAACATAAAACTTGTAACCGCCCATAGATGTGGTCTTTGTTGGACCCCAAACATCTGTATGTACTATTTCTAGTACATTCTCACTAACATGCTTGTCATATGGAAATGATGCTCTTGACTGTTTACCAAATTGACATGCTGCACATACCTTTTGCATTTCTACAACTTTGAAATCTGGTAGTCCATGGACAATCTCCTTTGACTTCATCAATTTCAGCCTTTGCAAGTTTGCATGTCCAATGTGTTTGTGCCACATTTCTATATCTGCAATAACTCTTGCACCTTTTGCAAACATGGCTGCATTCATTTCAAGAATCTTTACATTTAAGGTGAACATCCTACCCACTTTGTTTCTTTTGGCAACCAATTGTCCATCCTGCTTGTACTCTTCTACATATAATCCATCAGCATTGAACCTTATTTGTAATCTGTGGTCATCCATTTGTCCAATAAAAACTAGATTCTTTGTTATATTTGGAACATGTAGCACATCAACAAGATGTTTTACCTTTCCATCCTCCATAGATAGTACTATGTTTCCTGTACTATGCTCAATGGGATGTGATGTGTCACCACACGTTTCAACATATCTAGGAACTGACAATTTCTGCAAAGTACTAAACCATTCCGCATGACTGGTCATGTGATTTGAGGCACTTGAATCAATATACCAGACATTATCATTCAATTTTGAAACACCAGCAGACATCGTATTCATCATGTGATGTTGAACCATGAACAGCTTCTCAGAATCATCTGTACTTGTAGATGCATAGTTGTTTTGTTGCTTTCTGTTATTTTGATTCTTCTACCTGCAATCACGTTCAAAGTGTCCAGCTTTACCACAATTCCACCATCCTTTACTATCATTACCTGAATCATTTCTTTGGAAATTTCAGTGACGTCTTTGGCGCCCCCTACCTCGAAACTGTCCTCTTCCTCTTGCATGATTCTGTTGTTGACCTTGGTCTTGGTTACTATTTCCTCTTCCATTTCCAAAAACTCTACCTCTTCCTCTTCCTCTATCAGAGTAGAATACCTGCTCAGAACTCGGCTTTCCTTGGGAGTTTGAATCCTCACCAAGATTCTTTTCTTCAATAATCAGCATGGATACCGAATCAGCAAAATTCGAAATATTTTCCCTAGTCTGTATAGAAGTTCTGAACTGCTTATATGCAGCTCCTAAACCATGAAGGCACCCTTCCACCTTATCATCATCATCTACATTCACGCCAATAGATGCAAGTGGCTCATATATGCTTTTGATTTTCAGAGTGTAGTCACTTACTGACATGCTCTTTTTCTCCAATGTATGCAGCTCATTCTTGAGTTACAATTTCCGTGCCTTTGTATTGGTCTTGTACAATGTGACCAAATTGTTCCAAGCCTCTTTCGGAGTCTTGGCATCTTGTATGTGCCCAATCATGTTATCATGTATGCTAACAGATAGACAGTACATTACCTTTCGTGCTCCTTGATTCCATTCCTCAATGCTCTTAACTGTTCTGCAATCCGATTCCTATCTGGTAATTGCGGAGCATTTTCGTTCTCTCCTTCGATGTACTTTCAGTAGCCTTTTCCCATCAGGAAATTCATCATTCTGAATCTCCAAGCATGGAAGTTGTTCTTGTCCAGCTTATCGCTCATAAGCTGACTCATTCTATCTACATTTGCCATTTCTGCAGCAATTCACAACACTGCAAAACACTACAAGTAGCACTTCTGCTTGAACACTATCACACTATGACGTGACAATTCGATCTCAGAAAAACACAATTTTCGTGTATCAACAGTACACGGAATCGCTTGAAATTTTGGATCTGGAGTATATAAGTGTTGCCGAACACGGTGCAACTTACAATTTCTGAAATTATTGGTTTTTTGTGGGCCCCACCTTGCACGCTCCAAATGGAGGTCGAGATGGCTATGAACTTCGATCTGACAAAAACAAGTGACCCTAAAGGGAAAACTCCCAAAAATATTTTGAGGTCTTCTACCTTCAAGCCGACTTTCATAGCAAATGGAGGTCGTCGTTTGTGAATCACGTTTTCTCCACACCTTGCTGCATACTCGTCACCCTCGCCTTCTCCACGAGCTCTCTATAGCCATGCTGGCTCTAATACCATGTCACGACGAAGGAGATAAGGAAGAGAGCTCACGCACACACTCTCACAATCAAAGAGAAGCACACACTCACATTGAGGCAAGGAAGAATGATCTTCTTCTTCTTCTTCTTCTTCTTCTTCTATTACATAAAAAGGAATGTACAAGGATGACCTAAAACAAGAATACAACAAGTGCAATACATAAAGACCAGTACATAAGGAAAAAACTAATGTCCGCCAGTGAGTGAGCTGGCAAGAAACAAATGTGCCATCACTCTCAGTAGATAAATCTAATAAATCTCAATGAAGTATCCGTGACATATATCCAGGTGACCACTATACATGTCAGAGAAATGAAAAACTGATTACGTGTCATCCTGGATCATCACATGTTGAGCTTGATATCTCAACAATAACAACAGAAAGGGTGGTGCTACTATAGGTATTGTCTCTAATCTCTCTCATTGCATTGATGAAGTTCTGTACAGTCCTTCTAATCAACGGATTGGTCTCAGATGTAAGGACCCCATTAACTATACTATTGTTAGCATGTTTGCCTCCAATAATAGTACTGAAAGAAGTTTGTGCTAGAGAGAGCTCTTTGATTTGTCTGATGATGTGATCTTGATTGGTGATTTTAACATGGTGTTGTTTGAGAAAGACCATGCTGGTAATCCTGAAAATATTCTTCATGGGGAAGAGAAGAAGTGTTGGCTAGCTATGGCTAACTCCTTCAACCTTATTGATTGTTCTATTGACACTAGTCATACTTGGAGTAATATGAGTATTAACAGGCCTCTTTCTGCTAGACTTGATAGAATTTACATGAATATTAACAAGTTGCATGACCTTTGGCAGCATAAATGTGACATTGACCTGACCTTAAATCTATCTGACCATTCTCCCTTAAAGATGAAGCTGTTCAAGAACTCCCCTGAGTATAAAACTGGCTTGCCTCATCTTGATGCCTCTCTCCTAAAGTTGAAGTGTGTTAGAGAGAAGACTATTAATATTTTTAAGCACCATTTCAATGCTAACTGTTCTCCCTTCTTAGCTTGGGAGAGATCCATTAAAGAAATTCAGTCTCTGTTTACTAAGTTGAAGCTGCAAGCCAAGGGAATTAGAATTAAAAGAAGAATGATGATATTGAGAGAGATAGAAAATATTAGGAATGGGATTCTTGATGATCATATTAAGGGTCAGAAGCTCCTTGATCTTCAGGATAGGTTGAGGTATGAAGACTACCTCTTAGCTAGTGGTGCTCTTGCCTCTACCAGAGAATTCTGGGTTGGGAAAGTGGATAAACCTAACAAGCATATGTTTGACCTTATAAAAAAAGAAGAAAACTAGGGACTTTATGCCTATGTTGAAAAAGAGTTCTGGTGGTTATGCTACTTCTATAAAGGAGAATGTGCAGGAGACCATTGGCTTCTTTACCAATGTTTTCTCTAGGCCTCCCAAGAGGGGGGAGGATATTCAGAGGGCTAGGGCTACTATTGCTCTTAAAAGGAAGAAAATGATTCCTCAGCATCTCGCCTCTATCCTGGACCTGCCCCTCTCTACTGGTGAGGTTAGAGAAACCATTTGTAAATTGAAACCCTGCAAGTCTCCTGGGCCTGATGGTGTTCCTAATGAATTCTTCCATGATCTTATTGATTTCATTGTGCCCTACATTCTTCTGGTGTGGTAAGAGGCCATGAGGAGAGGTTCTCTTTCTACTTTTATCAATTTTGGAGTTATCAAGTTGATTCACAAAAAAGGAGCTAAGGATGACTTCAACAACTGGAGACCTATCTCTTGTTTGACTTCTTTGTATAAAATATTTGCCTCTTCCTTTAATAGAAGACTTAGTCCTATTATGGATAAGATCATTCCTCCTGAGCAGAAAGGTTTCATAAGGGGTAGATTTATTTTGGATGCCATTATCTCTATATGGGAAGGTTTAGAGTTTGCTAATGAAAACAAGATTGATACCTTTTTTTTAAGGTTGATTTTGATAAAGCTTATGATAGGGTTGAGTGGGAGTTTATTCTCCAATCTTTGTATGATATTGGGGCTCGAAAAAGGTTTATCAAGTATCCTAGTATCCTCTTTGGTAATGCTAACTCCAAAGTGGTTATGAATGGGCACCTCTCTGATTCCTTTCAGCTTAGCAAGTCCATTAGGCAAGGTTGCCCCCTGGCCCCTCTTTTGTTTGCTATTACTAGTGATGCTCTTGGCTAGTTGGTTAGAGACTGTATGGAACAAGGCACTATTTAAGGGCTAACTATTCCTGAGGCTTCTTCCCAATTAGGTCTCCAAATGTTTGTCAATGACACTAACATGATCACTTTGGCTGATAACTTGTCTGCTGAGTGTTTTTTACATTGCCTTCATATGTTTTTTCTTGCTAGTGGCTCTGTGGTTAATCATTCTAAAACTGGTTTTTATGCTTCTAATAAAGTGTTACCTGTCTGTGTTGTGAGAAATAATTATTTTATCTTGAATTAAGGTGTTGTTTTCAAGTTGCTTGGAATACCCATAGGATTTGGTATAACCTTTGAGCAGAGATGGAATTGGATTGTTGACAAGTTCAGAAATAAAGTTTTTAATTGGATGTCCTTTCAACAAAACTTGTCCCAAAGAGTTTTTGTCTTAAAGCACTATATTCTACGTATTCTTACTTATTTTTATTGCCTATTGGATGCCTAACGAAAAGCAAATCTCCCAAATCATTGATATATGTAGAAGGTTTTTGTGGGGTGGGATCCAAACCAGCAATAAAATCCCTAAAACTGCTTGGAATGTTTTTTGTATTAGTAAGGAGCAAGGTGGTCTTGGTTTAATTTGCCCTTCTAAAATGGCAATCCAAATGGCAGCTAAATCGATTTTAAGAGACACTTATTTTGATGATTTTTGGTCATTTCTCATTAAAAGGAATATTAAGAATTTTGTTTCAGCTTACAAGTGTTGTTCCAACATCAAGATCTGGGATATTATCACTTCTCCCATACAAATTACTCCCAAAGGGAGTAAACTGGTTTGCTCCTTTTGGATGAGGACAACAAATAATGGCTTCGAGCTTTGCTTGGAGCATGTGCCTTTGTACATGTGTCGATTAGTGGAATTTCTGAGGAATTTCACTTGTTCATCCAGGACCATTGTTCATACGAGGCTATCCTTGGATAGCCTTTTTTAGCTGAAGTGTGAATGGAAAGCAAGGCAATGGATGATGGATCTCCCTATGCATGAATCTGTTCAAGATTTCGTCTTCATTCCTTTCAAGTAATGATAGTGTGCCCGAATCATTCAAGAAATAGAAAGGATCTAAGGAAGCTACCCATTAACTCTCATGATCATGATGATTGTATGCCTCTAGGAGAGTACAGGGCTTCTGTTGATCAAAATTTATGTTAGGATCCACTTTTGAGCAAGACAATGGGAATTGGTCTGATGTCTCGCAAGATCCTACACATCGCTTTGAGATTTTCTTTGTATACTCATCTGCGTTTAAGTTGATTCGTTTACAAAAAGAAAATGTTTCAAATAAGTTTAGAAAAATTTATGAAAGGTATTATAAAAATTTAGGAATCATGTTGCCTAATGAGAAGATCGAGAACGTAATTGAGTTGGAAAGAAGTTCGACTACTCTAGAAGAGAATGAGCAGGCATTTGAGACGAATAAAAAATCAAAAATCATTATGCTCAGTTCTATCCAAGAGTATGAAATGATCGATGAGTTCCTCCAAGGGCATGAAGTGAATGTGAACACAAAGTATAAGACTGTTGACAAGAAAGCGAAACATATAGCCCAACCATTGCTAGAAGATAGTCATGAGAAGTATCTGCGAGTGTCAGATGACCCTATGCTAAGACGATGAACGCTTATAGGGAATCATTTTATTGATGAGACTATTAAAGAGATAAAGTTTGGAGAAAAATCAGACTTAAGAGATGAAGAGAAAGAGAAGTTCATAGAAGTCATCAAGAAACATGAGAAAGTGTTTGCACTTTTCGGACGTGAGATAGGCTGAGAAGACACGAAACAAGTACCGCCCATGATTATCTTTACAGTGCCACATATACCATTGAATATTCGACCTATACCAGTCCCAAAGGCTCAATTACCTAAGTTGATGAGGCTATTAAAGGAAAAGATATCCATGCAGATATTGGAACCATCATCGGCTCCATATTTGAATAGGTGGTTTAGAGTGCCAAAGATGAATGGGAAGCTTTGTTTCATTCAGAATCTGCAGCCTATAAATAAAGTCACAATAAAAAATGTAGGGATAGGACCCATAGTAGATGAGTTTGCAGAAGCATTTGCTGGGCATTCCATCTACTCGATGGGTGATCTATATTCAAGGTACGTCCAGTTTCAATTGGCTATTGAGAGCTAAGACATCACGATGATGAAGAATCCATTGGGCCTTGTGTGCATGACTTTGCCATAGGGAGCAATGAATTTTGTGGCTCACATGATGAATGCCATGAATCTGGTCCTACGAGACTTTATACCTTTAGTGACTATGCCCTTTATTGATGATATTACGATAAAGGGATATGAGGAAAGAGTGAAAGATGAGAGTTTAGATGCTTCTCACTGCAAGAAGTTTGTTAGCGACCATATCTTTGAATGTGAGAAAAGCTTTGAGAAATTCTAAGAGGTATGCCTAACACTTTCTCTAGAGAAATCCATTTTTGGAGTCGATGAGATCCTCATTGTAGGACATCTGTGTGGACACTATGGCTACAAGCCATGTTCATAGAATGTTGAGGCCATTAGTAGGATTTTAGAGGTGTGTCATAATGTCATGAGGTGAGGAGGTTCTTGGGAGTCTGTGTATTCTATGTGATCTGGATCCCTCACTTTGCTCACATTGCAAACCCTTTATATGATCGTTTGAGAAAGAGAAAGAAGTTTGTATGGACAAAGAAACAGTTGAGAGCGATGCATAGACTAAAGCAACGGCTAATTGAAGCCTTGATTCTGAAGTGTGTTGATTATTCAGCTCATGGGCCTATCATCTTGACCATTGATAGCAGTCCTATTGGTATAGGCTAGGTCATAGCGCAAGATGATGATGAGGGGTAGAGATATGCAATTCTCTTTGGTGCAAAAATTTTGCACGACACTCAAAGAAAATATCTAGAGATAAAGAGAGATCTATGGGGGCTAGGGGGCTAGTGACTGCTTTAAAGATTGATAAAGAATATTTCATTGGAGCAAATGTGGTAGTTGAGACCGAGTGTCTTCCATTGATTGGCATGATAGAAAAATTTTCTTCTCTGGATATTTATATGCTTAGATGGATCTCATTTGTAAAGTTCATAAATCCAAATTTCGTTCACATAGCTCGGAAGTTAAATACAAGGGCTGATATGCTTTCAAGAGAGAAATTTGATGATGGTTCTGATGAAGAGGATGAGGTAGAAAGAGAAACACACATGATGCAATACGATCCATTAGTGTATGTATATGAGTGAGTATGATGGTGAGTGGAGAGACATTGGAAATTCAGGTTGGTCCACAAATAAATATAGATCCATCTATTGGAGTTAGACGTCTACGGAAGCACACAAACAACACAAGGAAGAAGAAGAAGCTTGGAGTACAACACACAATACTGAATGTATTACTAGAAAATCTACAAATATAAGTAGCCCATTAGGGCAATAGGCGTATATACAAGCCGGGGGAGAAAAAACCTCCTAAAGAGGGAAAAAAGTGCCCCTAGTAGTCCTAGTGTGTTCACACACATCACTACCTAAATATATCAACAAATCCCCCCTAGGAGTGATGCGGTGAACAAGGAGCTAGCACTCATGTATAAGGAAGTGCCAAGCTATGTGGAATCAATCCACAAATGTGTTGAGATATCAAGCTCAACATGTGATGATCCAGGATGACACGTACCAGTTTTTCATTTCTCTGTCATACCGATATATGTCAGGGACACTTCATTGAGCTTCATTAGATTTATCTACCGAGAGTGATGGCACATTTGTTTCTTGCCAGCTCACTCATTCGCGGATATTAAGTTTTTCCTTATGTACTGATCTTTATATATTGCACTTGTTGTATTCTTGTTTTTTAGGTCATTCTTATACATTCCCTTTATGTAATAGAAGAAGAAGAAGAATATCATTCTTCCTTGCTTTAATATGTGTGTGTGCTTCTCCTTGAGAGTTAGTGTGTGTGAGCTCTCTTCCTTATCTCCTTCCTCGTGACATGGTATCAAAGCCAGGGTGGCTATAGAGAGCTCGTGGAGAAGGCGACGGTGAAGACTACGCGGCAAGGCGTGGAGAAAACGCGATTTCACAAACGGCCTCTGTTTGCTACGAAAATCGTCGTGAAGGTAGAAGACCTCAAAATATTTTCGAGAGTTAGCCCCTTTAGGGTCACTTGTTTTTGTCAGATCGAAGTTTCGGAGCCATCTCGACCTCCGTTTCGAGCCCGTAAGGTGGGGCCCACAGAAAAACCAGGTCACTTTCAGAAACTATAACTTGCGTTGTGTTCGGCGACACTCATATATTCCAGATCCAGAATTTCAAGCGATTCAGTGTACTGTTGATACACAAAAACTGTGTTTTTCTGAGATCGAATTATCACGTCATAGTGCAACAGTGTTCAAGCAGAAGTGCTGCTTGTAGTGTTTTGCAGTGTTGTGAATTGTTGCAAAAATGGCAAACGCAGATGGAATGAGTCAGCTTATGAGCGATAAGCTGGACAAGAACAACTTCCATGCTTGGAGATTCAGAATGAAGAATTTCCTGATGGGAAAAGGCTACTGGAAGTATATCGAAGGAGAGAATGAAAATGCTCCGCAGTTACCAGAAAGGAATCGGATTGCAGATCAGTTAAGAGCATATGAGGAATGGAATCAAGGAGCACGAAAGGTAATGTATTGGCTATCTGTTAGCATACAGGATAGCATGATTGGACACATACAGGATGCCAAGACTCCAAAAGAGGCTTGGAACAGCTTGGTCACCTTGTATGAGACTAATACAAAGGCACGGGAATTGCAACTCAAGAACGAGCTGCATACATAGAGCATGACGGTAAGTGACTACACTCTTAAAATCAAAGGCATATGTGAGTCACTTGCATCTATTGGCGTGAATGTAGATGATGATGATAAGGTGGAAGTGTGCCTTCGTGGTTTAGGAGCTGCATATAAGCAGTTCAGAACTTCCATACAGACCAGGGAAAATATTCCGAATTTTGCTGATCTAGTATCTATGCTGATTATTGAAGAAAAGAATCTTGGTGAGGACTTAAACTCCCAAGGAAAGCCTAGTTCTGAGTAGGTATTCTACTCTGGCAGAGGAAGAGGCAGAGGTAGAGGTTTTGGAAGTGGAAGAGGAAACAGTAACCAAGACCAAGGTCAACAACAGAATCATGCAGGAGGAAGAGGACAGTTTCGAGGCAGGGGGAGCCAAAGAGGTCGCAGAAATTTCCAAAGAAATGATTCAGGTAATGATAGTAAAGGATGTTGGAATTGTGGTAAACCTGGACACTTTGAACGTGATTGCAGGTTAAAGAATCAAAATAATAGAAGGCAGCAAAACAACTATGCATCCACAAGTGCAGATGATTCTGAGAAGCTGTTTATGGTTCAACATCACATGATGAATACGATGTCTGCTGGTGTTTCAAAATCGAATGATAATGTCTGGTATGTTGATTCAGGTGCTTCAAATCACATGACCAGTCATGCAGAATGGTTTAGTAGTTTGCAGAAAATGCCAGTTCCTGGATATGTTGAAACAGGTGATGATACATCACATCCTATTGAGCATACAAGAAACATAGCATTGTCTATGGAGGATGGGAAGGTAAAACATCTTGCTGATGTGTTGCATGTTCCAAATATAACAAAGAATCTGGTTTCTGTTGGACAAATGGTTGACCAGGGATTACAAGTCAGGTTCAATGCTGATGGATTATATGTAGAAGAGTACAAGCAGGATGGATGATTGGTTACCAAAGGAAACAAAGTGGGTAGGATGTTCACCTTAAATGTGAAGATTCCTGAAATGAATGCAGCCATGTTTGCAAAAGGTGCAGGAGTTATTGCAGATATAGATATATGGCACAAACCGATTGGACATGCAAACTTGCAAAGGCTGAAAATGATGTAGTCAAAGGAGATTGTCCATGGACTACCAAATTTCAAAGTTGCAGAAATGCAAAAGGTATGTGCAGCATGTCAATTTGGTAAACAGTCAAGAGCATCATTTCCACATGACAAGCATGTTAGTGAGAATGTACTAGAAGTAGTACATACAGATGTTTGGGGTCCAGCAAAGACCACATCTATGGGCGGTTTAAGGTTTTATGTTACCTTCATTGATGATCATACACGCAAAGTATGGGTATATTTCATGAAAGAGAAGAGTGAGGTGTTCACTCACTTCCAGAATTTTAAAGCTATGGTGGAGAAGCAGACAGGGAAGTACATTCAAACATTAAGATCTGATGGAGGAGGTGAATACATGTCAAATGAGTTCAGCAGTTTTCTAAAAAATTATGGAATTCAGCGTCTGTTTTCATGCAGGTACACACCGCAACAGAATGGTGTTGCTGAAAGCAAAAATAGACATATTGCAGAAATAGCAAGAGCCTTGATGGCTGAGAAGAATATGCCTCATTGTTATTGGGCAGAAGCTGTGCATACTATTGTATACATCATGAACAAAACTCTGACTGCTGTTGTACATCAAGTTACACCTGAAGAGAAGTTTACAGGTAAAAAGCCAAACTTATCACATCTGAAAGTTTTTGGCTGTATTGCATATGTACATGTTCCAGATGAGTTGAGGACAAAGCTTGATCCGAAAGCAGAAAATGTGTCTTCATTGGATATTCCCTTGAGCAAAAGGGGTACAAATGTTATAACCCACTCACACGACAGGTGAAGGTGAGCAGAGATGTGGTATTTGATGAAATGTCAAGCTTCTATGCAGATGCCAAAGAAGGACTGAATCTTGAACCAAATGACAAAGAAAATGCTGAAAAATCTAGTGCAGAATCTCAAGTTTTGAGTGGACCGGATGCATCACCAAGCAATAGTTCCAACTAAAATCCATGGAGTGGAAGATTTCGTGGAAATTTCAGTCTAGCAAATTCATCAAATACATCCAAGAAAGGTAAAGAAAAGCTTTCTGTTGGTAGTAAAACAGGTGCAGGTTTTGAAGATGTTGATGGAGATTCAAGTGGTTCAGAAAAGAGTATTGATGAGGAACTTGGATTGCCCTCTGTGAAGACTCTAGGAGTAAGAAGGGCACATGCAGATGATACAAGAAGAAGTGACCCAGGACCAAGAAGATCTGGGAGGATGCATAATTTAGTGCAACGATTGACATATGATAGCTACATGGCTCGCCATTGTTCCTACATGACAAAGGTAATACAAGATGCTGAACCTTCTTGTTTTGAAGATGCAATTGGTAATGCAGATTGGGAAAAAGCTATGCATGAGGAGATGGCTGCACTTTATGGAAATGATACATGGAAGTTGGTTCCATTGCCACAAGGAAAGAAATCCATAGGCTGCAAATGGGTTTACAAGGTAAAGCATAATGCTGATGGTAGCATAAGCAGGTATAAAGCATGATTGGTAGCTAAAGGTTATGCACAGACATATGGCATTGATTATGAGGAAACATTCAGCCCTGTAGCTAAAATGTCTACTGTCAGAACACTTGTTGCATTAGCTACAGCAAAAGGATGGACTTTGCATCAGATGGATGTGAAGAATGCTTTCCTACATGGTGAGTTACAGGAAGAAGTATATATGGACCAGCCACAAGGATATGAAGATTCAAAGCATCCAGAATATGTTTGCAAGTTGCAAAAGGCTTTGTATGGGCTGAAGCAAGCCCCTCGTGCATGGCATGCAAGGATTGCTGATTACTTAACCAGCATTGGGTTCTCTATGTGTGATGTAGATCACTGACTTTATGCAAGGAAGGCTGATGATGGCATCACTATTGTGGATATTTATGTTGATGACCTGATTGTAGGTGGTGATAATGAAGAAAGCATCAAAGAGGTAAAGAGACGTCTTATGTAGGAATTCGACATGAAAGATCTTGGTGTGCTGCTCTATTTCTTGGGCATTGAGTTTATACATATAGAAACAGGTATATGGATGTCGCAAAGGCAATATGCCTTGAATATGCTGCAAAAGTATGGTATGGCTGATTGTAAGCCAATTTCTATGCCATTAGATCAGAATTTGAAATTGGATACTACATCAGGTGAAGCATTGGAAAATGCTACTATGTACAGGAAAATTATGGGAAGTCTTATATATCTCACAATTACAAAGTCTGATCTAAGTTATACTGTTGGACTTGAAAGTCAGTTTATGCAGGTTCCTAGGAAGCCACATTTGGATACTCTGAGGCGCACTCTACGTTATGTGAGTGCTACTTTGGATTATGCATTGTTTTATGAAGCTGGTGTGGAGTTGCAGGTTCATGGATACACCGATGCAGATTGGGCTAGTAGTACTCCAGATAGAAGATCTACTAGTGGCTTTCTTTTCTCACTTGGAGGTGCAGCTATTACATGGAGCAGCAAGAAGCAACCCACTCTTGCTTTGTTGAGTACAGAGGCTGAGTATAGAGGTGCTGCAATGGCAGCATGTGAGGCATCATGGCTGGAGATGTTACTTGCAGATTTAGGTGTGGAAGTGCAAAAGCCTATCACTATCTATTGTGATAATCTTACCAGCATACAGTTAGCACGGAACCCTGTTTTCCATGCTAGAACAAAGCATATCGAGGTACATTATCACTTCATCAGAGAGAAGGTATTAGCAGGTGATATTGATCTTGTTTATGTGAGAACAAATGAGCAGGTTGCTGATATTTTCACCAAAGCACTTGGAGCTGAGAAGTTAAAGAAGTTTCGAGAGATGCTTGGATTACAGGATATGGTGTTGAGCTTGAGGGGGAGTGTTGAAATATCAAGCTCAACATGTGATGATCCAGGATGACACGTACCAGTTTTTCATTTCTCTGACATGTATAGTGGTCATACCGATATATGTCAGGGATACTTCATTGAGCTTTATTATATTTATCTACCGAGAGTGATGGCACATTTGTTTCTTGCCAGCTCACTCATTCGCGGATATTATGTTTTTCCTTTTGTACTGATCTTTATATATTGCACTTGTTGTATTCTTGTTTTTTAGGTCATTCTTGTACATTCCTTTTATGTAATAGAAGAAGAAGAAGAAGATCATTCTTCCTTGCCTCAATCTGTGTGTGTGCTTCTCCTTGAGAGTGAGAGTGTGTGTGTGAGCTCTCTTCCTGTCTCCTTCCTCGTGACAAAATGGAAGTAAGCCCACATCTTTGTGGAAAGCTTCAAACTTCTCCCTAGGCAAAGCCTTCGTGAAAAGGTCTGCAATGTTCTTCTGTGTGGGCACATATGCCAAGCTGATCTCTCCAATAGAGAACCTCTTTCTGACATAATGATAATATGATTAGTGCAAGCATGGAACATAGGGGACCTTGCAACTACCAATGCGCTCTAACTGTCAGTGAAGATGGTGGTGGTAGAAGTCTCACCAACACTCAAATCAGCCATAATGCGTCTGAGCCACACACACTCACCAGTCACTGTGCAAGCTTCCCTATACTCAACATCACAACTAGAAGTGGCTATAGTAGGATGCTTCTTGCTCAGCCAAGATATGCAAGAGCTACCAAGCATGAAGCAAAAACCACTAGTGGACACACGAGTGTCATAGCAACCAACTCAGTCGTAGTCAAAAAAAGCATGCAAATATGGCAGTAATGATCCCCTCTTGGGATAAAACAACCCAAGTGCCCCAAGTACCACTCAAGTAGCGAAAGATGTGCTTAACCGCCTACCAATGCTTGACACCTGGGCAATGCATAAGCCTGCTCATCTGTGAGATAGCAAACTGAATATCAAGCCAAGTAATGCATAAATAAATCAAGCATCCAATACCTTGCTAGAAGAGAATAGCATCAAATGTAGATCCAGCATCATGAAGACTCAATCGTAAACCTGTCTCCATAGGAGTGGCAATAGGCTTATAGTTTTCAAGGCCAAAACATTGCAATAATGTGTCAATATATTTCATTTGACACAAGGCCATTCCTCCATCAATATGCATAAACTGAATGCCCAAATAATGATGCAAATGCCCTAAATCAGACATCTCAAATGAGGCATGCAAATCAACCTTAAAATAAGCAATATAGTGGTCATGAGGACCAGTGAGCAGCATGTCATCAACATACACAACAATGATGAGAAGCACATCATTAGCACCTTAACATATAAGGTGCTCTCAATTGGACTATTCTCAAAATCATGTGCAATCAGATAGGCTTATATCTTTTCATACCAAGCATGTAGT
The DNA here is from genome assembly GCA_020310875.1 of Ceratopteris richardii. Taxonomy (NCBI): domain Eukaryota; kingdom Viridiplantae; phylum Streptophyta; class Polypodiopsida; order Polypodiales; family Pteridaceae; genus Ceratopteris; species Ceratopteris richardii. Next base: position 88,560,372 of record CM035417.1, on the reverse strand, counting down.
GCTTACTCTAAACCATATAATGCCTTCTTTAACCTCCACACCTAGTCTTCATGCCCTTTCTCCACAAAGCCACGGGGCTGAAAAACATACACTTCTTCATGCAAGTCCCCATTCACAAATGCTATTTTAATGTCCAACTAATGTACATTCCAACCATGATGAGATGCAAGTGCACTGACGCTATGAACGGTTAGTCATTCGGCAAGTAGGTGCAAAGGTCTGATCAAAATCAATGCCTCTTCCTTGCACATAACCCTTTGCAACAAGCCTAGCCTTATACCTATCAATTGTTCCATCAGGCTTACGCTTCAGCTTGTATACTCACTTAGTGCCAATGGCCTTCTTGCTAAGAGGCAAGTCACATAAAGACCAAGTACCATTCTTCACTATAGCATCATATTCAGATTGCATAGTAGCCATCCAATTTTCTGAATTTTGTGCTTCATCGAAAAAAACAATCTCATTCTCATCACACAGACTAGATGCAGCCATAGCGTAGCAATCTAATGCAAAAGAGTCACTATTAGAGCCTGAACGAGTACAATATGGCAAAGGTGCATCTAATTTGCTGTCACGCAAAGTCTGCACCAACCATTTTGGCATAGTTTTTGCCTTCTCAATATCAGCTCTCTCATCAATAAGTGCATCATGTAAATCTACATCAGAAATGGGATGATCTCCATCATCACATGAAACTTGCAAAGGTTGAGAAGTTGCCTCATTAGGACCAACACTAGACTATCCACCTGTAAAAAGAGGCAGCAAAGTATCATACATGCCTTTGGAGCTAACATATGTCTCCTTAGAACATGAAAGCAATGGATGAATAGCATCTTCCACAGAAACAACATCATGGCTAACCTCAATGCGCTTGGTCTATGGATGATACAGACGATAGCCTTTACTTTCAAAACTATACCCAACAAAAATACATTTTACTGCTTTATCATTCAATTTTCTACGATGTTGTTTAGGCACTAATGCATATGCTAGACAACCAAAAACACGCAGATGAACAACAGATGGCTTGCGATCATGCCAAGCCTCATATGGAGTGATAGACAATAGCACTTTAGTGGGATACCTGTTAAGTACATATGATACACACATAACCGCCTCAAGCCAGAAACTATGTGGTAAAGTCTGACTCTTGACCATACACCTCGCCATCTTTATGAGTGACCTATTTTTCCATTCAACAACTCCAGTCTGTTGGGGTGTATATGGCACTATACACTAGTGTTTTATCCCATGTTCAGCCAGAAATGCATTAAAATCAGAAGACATATATTCCTCCCCTCGATCAGAATGGAGAGTGCCCATTTTACCTACTGACAGATTTTCAACCAAAACCAAAAATTGTTTGAAGCACATAAACACTTCGGACTTTGCTTTCAATGGATATACCCATGCATGCTTGGAAAAATCATCAATGAAAGTCATGAAGTAAAGATAGTTTCCAAAAGAGGGTGTCTACATAGGTCCACTTACATCACTATGAACAAGCTACAATTTCTATGTAGCTTGAATATAACTGTTGCTCTAGCACAATGGTGAGAACCACGTTAAGAAGCTTCACCTCAGTCAATCCGTGGGAGAGGTAGGAGTGATATGAAGATCGTGAATGTGAGATGATGTGAGAGTGAAGGTGAGAAGCACAAAGATGCACACACACATACACACACACAATGAAGAGACAAGCAAGACACAATGGAAGGTGGGAAATTAGCTCTATTACTCAAGAATGCTCTTACAAGCTCAAACTAGCTCTAAGCTCACACTAACCAAAATGAACCAACCTCCAAAATGAGCTCTCTAGCTCTTTTTATAGTTTCTAGACTACTTTTGACCGGTTTCACATCTAGTGACCGGCCTAGTTAAAAAATAGGTCCTAGAGGCTATTTGGAAGGATAAACGATGTCTAAAAATAACGAAAATTGGTACGCGCATTCTACCTAAGCTCCTCAAGCTCGAGGACTCCTCGGCTTGCACAAAATGGAGCTATGGATTACAAAATGGGGTTTTGTCTATATTACATATGTTACAAGAGTGATGAAAATCACTGTTGGATGTTTGAAGAAATAATAAGAAACATATTTGTTTGAAAAAATGATCTGACTGGCTCCCTGCTCCGTCTTTACATGCTTCCATGTCGTCTGTGCCTCTGACTGTGCCTCTGACTGCTTCCAACACCCCCCTCCCTCTCGCTTCTGTCGTCCTCGACAGAACCTTGTTGTGCGGTCTGTCGGATGTAGTTTTGTAGGAGGTCGTGAGCGAGGGTGTGCTCAGATACTCGAATGCCTCGGGCCAGATCGGCCTCGAGCTTCTCCCAGTCTATCGGTTGCGGTTCGTCGGGTGGCGGGAGTTGATAATGCGTGGAATAAACCATTCGTTCACAGGCAAAAAGTTGCAATAAATGTGTGGGCCTGTTGATGAATACCTCGGAATGGTATTCCCAAAACCCGGTGGTGAACATCTCTTCAAAGGTTTGTTTGTAGCATGCCGGGAGGTATTTTATCCTACAGTGCCAGGCATAACACACCCGGAGCGATGGCGTTGTGCTCATGTCATATACTAGATCAAAGTTACCATGCTCAAATCCCGGGGTGTTTACATGCGGTGCCTTGACGCGTCGGAAGACTTTAAATATCATTTGCATCATGTCCAATATCTTGACAGTCATATGCGCGGCGATATCATCCATATGCTTCAGGCGAGGGAGCCAGTGACGGATTGTGGCCATCATATAGCCAACAGTGGGTAACTCGGTAGGTGGCTTGAAATAGGGGTAATTCAGCCAATCCTGACACTGCCTATTATTTTGTACTTTGATAGCGAATGCAGTCCAGGAGCGGCGTCGTGGTACTGGTCCCCAGCAAGGATTATACTTTAAGTGTAAGGGCGCTTTCACCCATGTGCTCATCATTTCTGGGTACTCCTGTAAAAGACGTGTACGCCAATCTGGTTGATAAATAGTGCCTTGTTGCGCATCCAGTGGCAAGTCTTCAGGCTCGAACTAGGTTGCATGAGATGGCTTCTTGCCAGTCCGCTGTTCTATGGCCAGCTGGTATTCGGCCATTAGCATGAAGTAAGGTTTGTATTGAAGCTCATGCCCGGATATGTACCTGCGTGGGGCCAATTGAGCAAAGTAAGGAGATTGCAAAATTCGTTCTTCGATCATGGCCATAGCATGTAGCTGGGCCCCGACTCTAGCTGAGTGCGTTGTTCCAATCTCCTCCACAGTCTTAATCCATGCGGGGGTCGGAAGTTCGTACGTCATCTGGCCTTCAGCCGTGACTTGTCCGCCTGGGATGGGTGTGGGCTCGTATGCTTCTTCAAACGTTTCCTCCACCGGAATGGTTATGTTCTCGTCGTCAGCTGGGATCTCCGGTGGGGAATCAGGCCGTGGTGGTGCTTCGTATACATCTATGCGTGATTGGAGAGTGGCTACCTGGGCCCGTAGTGCGTTGAGTTCCTCTATGAGTTCAGGAGAGGGGTCCACAGGTTCTGGTACTTCTGCTGCCACTGGTAGTTGTTGTGGTGCCGGTTCTCTGAGCTGTAGTAACTTGTGATCTTCTTTTAGCTTCTGATGCTCTTCGTTCATTCGATCGTAGTCCTCTAGCAGTCGAACGTGGTCATCTAGCAACATCCGCATCGATTCAGATGGGATTGCCTTGAATCTGCTCGGACTTAATGGTTGTTCAGGATGGTCCAGCGCCGCTTCCAAATTTTCTCTATTCTGCGCTTGGAGTCTCACGTTCTCCTCCTGGGCTGCGGCTAGGTGCCTCCTGAGTAGGCCCATATTTCTGGTCAGCGTCGCATTCCTAATTGTTTGGGCTCGAAGCAGGTTGTCCAAATCAGCAGTGGCTTCTTTTGTCTTCTCTTCACTTTCTAGCTCTAGCTTATGATATGCCTCTCTTAGTTCTTGGTATCGCGTGTTCAAAGAGGCATTCTCGATTGATAATGAATTAAGCTGCGACTGTAATTCATTCGTCGTCCTCTGCAGCTGTTGATAGTTGTTGCCAAGAGATGCAAACTCATCTCGTACTTGTGACATGCATGTGAACATTTGTTGAAGTGCAGTGTCTATGGTGGGCGATAGTAGTAATGAAGTGCTAAGTGATGATGCAGTGGAAGTAGATGCAGCGGGAATGGGGAATGGGGTTGGGAAGGTGGATGCAGTGGTGATCGTGGAAAATTGTGATGTACCTAAATATGATGGTGCTGTGAGTGGAGTGGGTGCTGGTGCGGTGGGTGGTGAGATGTCCATGTCATTGGACGTGTCAAGTGCAGTGACTGTGAAAAGCGGTGTGTATGTGGGTGGTTGTGTAGGTGTGAAGACGAGATTTACAAATGTAGAGTAATTTACAGGGGGATGGCTGGAGTAGCTTGGTGAAAAGGGGATATAGGGGTTATGGTGGGTTGGGGAGGTGAAACTGGTGAGAAGGTTAGTGGGGTTAGAAAGGTGAAAGGGGGTCTTAAAGGTGGGGGAAAGGATGGGAAGGATGAAGGGGTGAAGGGGTTAACATGTAAACGCGGAGGGTTGGGTGTGTGCATGGTGGCATGAATGGGCGGGGTAAAGATTTGGGTTATGTTTCCGTGGACTGGTGTGGCTGTTGGAGGAGCAGGTGGGTGTGCTGGGGATACAGGATGGGTTGGTGAAACATGACGTGAGAGAGGAGTAGATGGTGTGGATGTTATTTCAAGGATAGTGGTGGCATGTACAACGGTAGTACGTGGCGGGGAGTCAACTAGGATGGCTTCTTCGGTGAAGGATCTTTCCGACCGTAGGCGTGCATCTTGTGCCTGGTGGGATGATTGAGCACCTACCGGAACTCGAATATATTCGCCGAGCTTCGATAGCAGTTGAACTCTGCGAGGGTCGTATTGGGGGAGTGGCTTCCTTTGTAAATAGCTCAGTGCTTCGACCGGGCCGATGGATTGGACCAGTTCTCTGAACCCTCTGATGTAGACTTCTTCAAATCCCCCGGAGACTAGTTCTTGTTCGATTAGGGCCTGGCTCTCTGCTTCAGTCAATTTCTTCCGTGCCCATACTTTCTCCATCGTACGATATAATTTCTTGATTGCCAGCGTGTAAGCTGCTGCTTCGAAAGTCTCCTCTTCGTGCGTGCTGGTGTCACCGTGTGCATCGGTTTGTTGGCCTTGGCCGTCTTTCTGTCCTTGTGCTTAGGAATCATGCGTGCCCTGGCTGGCTTCATCGTCACCTTCTTCGTCATCTGTGGCTGTTCGTTCATCATCGGAGCTAGACACAACTTGTCCCTGTGGCAGATCCCGCGGTGTGGTAGGGTAACTGGGGCGTTCATATTCTTGGGAGAACATCTGTGCCTCTGAAAACTGGAATTCATTTGAGAATGCATCCGGCATCTCAAAATCAAATGTTGTGTTTATTGGTTCTGCCTCCATGTGTGGTATTGGGAAAGAAAAGGCATCCGCACCAATAGTGGTGGGAGCTTCTGCTGTCGTGGTGGTGGGTTCTGTGGTTGCAGCTGCCTGAGGTGCAGCGACACTAGTAGTGCCCTCCGTGACCACTGGTCTAGACAACCTTATGCGAATAGGTTGCACTGTGGGAGCGGCTTCTGTTGGAGATCGCTTTGGAGAGGGTTGTGGTGATGGTGACTCTGGCACTTGAAGGCAAGGAATAGTGCCTCTCATGCGCTTACCTGCCCGTGTTCTGTTGGGCTTCCTGGCTTTCCTCGTAGTTCCCTTGAATGCTTTCAGCTCTTCTCCTGTCAATGCACGTTCAATTGGCAAGTCATAAGCCAAGCACATATAAACAATTCTTGTCAGCGCACAACATCCATTAAGCACTTTCTTGCGTTCCCATCTGTGTTGTGCCAAATACATTTGATCAATGATCCAGCTCGCCAGATCAACAGTCTGAGGTCCGGTACACGCTAAGTACAATCCAAACCATATTCTTTTGTGTGGCATGGTAAATCTGTCCTGAGCGGGGAATGCAAAATGTTGCATGCATATCCGTAGCGGCTTTGACAGCTCAGGTGTAATTGCTGAGATCTCCTCCCACTTAGTGACATCCCCACGTTTCATAGGGTTTGGAACTAATCTTTCTCGATCTGTGGGCGTGTGGGTTCCATGAATCTTGATGGCCGCTCTGATTAAATCCTTTGAGAGGTAAAACCTTTTGTAAGGGGGATCATCCACTAAAGAAGGCAAAATAAAAGTTCCGGGGATATCCTTATTCTCTGAGGCCAGCAAAGTAGTAATTAAGTAATAACACCTGTAAAAGTCAGGTTTGGGCAGGGGATCACTGAAATACTCCGTGAAGCCTGCTCTGGCCCAAACGTGAGTTAGGTCCTGGGTGTTCTGTAGGTCTTCGAACTCTCTGGAGAAGAATTGGTATTTTCCCCAAGTGCGGTCATCAAACGTCAAAGTAGATTCAAATATGAAATCCGCGTCCGCTAAGGGTCCTGCAAGTCCCTGAAACCAATGAGAGTTACGGTGTATCTTTTCTGTGTAGCCCATAGGTGGGTTGTCGATCGGCATGGGCCCTGGAAATCCTTGGAATTCTGGCGGTGGAGGAGTCGGGTGGGATTCTGCTCGTAACACGTTGAGGGGCACTGCAGCTACACTGGGGCCTGCTCCTGATGGTCCTTCGTCGGTTTGCATGATGACTGGTGTGTTAATGAGAAAGATCTGCTACAAAAGATTGACACATTAGCATGGAAATTAATTATGATCCCATTAAAGTGAGACCGCAATCCCTTTCCATAACTGATGCGTAACCCGTGTAGCCAAGTGCTGTGATGTGATGGATGCAATGCTTCTTGCAGCACTAGTGCAGGTCTCTATACACCTACACGTTTCAGATGATGCATACATTTCTTGATGAGATGAGAATATGAGTGATGTGTGATGATGGTGGGTGAATTTATACAAGGTTTAAAGGTTAGTGATTTATTACAAGGTTGTATGTTAGTCGGGGGGTAGTTAGACAGTGGGTTAGGGGAAGACGATTGGACACGCTTCGGTATCCATTTCCTAAGAGTCCTTGAGTGGGTGGTGGGTTTCTGCTGAGGGGTCAAAGGTAGTATCGGGTGTGGTGGTGTTGAGGGATGGAAAGATTTGTGAGGGGTATGTATTACATGGCTTAAGGGTTGAGCTATGATACATGGTTTGGGTACCCAAATCTGCGTGGGTGTGGGTCTATGGGTAAGGTATTTCTTGGCGATCCAAATTTGTCGAATGCTCGGACCTGTAGAAGAAGGTCGAGGGGATGGTGGATACTGATTTTGTTTCTGCCTTGCCTTTTTCTTGTCAATCTCTGCTTGGTTGGAGTTCTTCGGTGCTTTTTGTCCTTTTGGCACCCATATTTGTCTGGTGCCGCTTCCTTTGGGTGGCCTAAACTGCCTTCCTTGTTGTGTCTTCTGATACTGCCGTCGGTCTGGGTTCCTTTGTCGTGAGTGACTCTGTTGTTGTTGAGGTTGAGAGGTCGGATGGACGCTCTGCTTTGGAAAAGAAGGGAGATCCAACACTTGCGTGACCTGCCCATTAGGAAGTGATTCGTTCTTTAACTTTAATCTAGGCCAGTCCGCAACAAGTTTGGAAGGATGAGCACCGCAGGGTGTCGTGCTCATTTGGCCGCTGATGCAACCCACCTGACCACTGATTGTGTCCATCTGCCCTTGCACTTGGGTAACTGTCTCTTCTAGTTTGCAGGAAGTCCCAGGGAAGATCTCCTGTCGTCCTTCTGATTGATAATTGTCCATAGCCAAGCCCGAGTGGGTTGGTGTAGACGTAACGTGACTGGTCTGCTTAAAGATCTTCCGGTCTTCCGTCGCATGCATTTCATAGGGTCTAGGGTTACAAACCTCAGTCGGAATGCCGTTAGGGAAGTCAAGCGGTATCACTCGCTTCTGATCGAAGGTTCTAATCTGTAAGGAGCCTTGTCTAAGATTTAGGTCCACTGAGTGATCGTATAGCCAATCTTGGCCAAGGATTAGGAGTTCTATCAGGTCGTCATCATGGCACACTAGTAGCTTTGCTGTCATGGTCAAATCCTTAATGAGGATAGGAAGGTCCACCTCACCCATGCAAGGGGTTTCCATGCCTCCTAGGCCTATGAGGTATGCCTCAATTGGCCGCATTTCTATTCCTGAGTCCTTATAGTGGGACCATCTAATCGCACTAGTCACAGCACCTGAGTCAATTAAAGCTCTGAGTTCTTGGCAAGGATTGCCGTGCTCTAGCCTAACTGTAATGAATGGTCTTCTGTCCACTATGCTAGGATGAGTGGTTGACTTTACTTGACACATGGCCATGGGATATCTGGGGGATGTTTCCAGATGGTTATAATATTCTCTCCCTAGTCCTTGTCTTCTTAGCTTCATGCGCTTAATGCGTTCTATGGCTTCTGCCTGAGCTTCCGCTCGTATTCTATTTTCTTCCTCCTTACGCTTCTTTGCCAATGTGAGTCGTCTAAGCATATCCTCAGTAAGAGGTTCTTGATATAGCTTGACTCTACAGCCACTAATGTAATTAGGCATTATGTCTCCTTCTAAGGTGGCTAACTGTACTGCTCCACTAGTCGAAAGTCTGTTAATGATCATAGGTCCATAACCTCGCTTTTCTAGCTTCCGTGCGTGCTGTTTCAGTGTATACACTAGAACTAAATCTCCTTCTTTTAGGCCTTTATCTTTCACATGTGCATCAAAATATGCTTTCTGTCGCCTCTTCGCTGCGTATATTCCTGCTGCTGCCTTTAGCCTGGTTTCTCCTAATCGTTCCAAGTCCATTATTCTCGCTGATAATTCATGGCCGGTCCACTGATGTTCTTGTGCAACCTTAAGGGTCGGTATCAAGAAGTCCAAAGGAAGCACAACATTCTGACCAAAAACCATCTGAAAGGGAGTTGCATTGAGTACGGTCTTGTAGGCCACTCGATATGCCCAAACAGCGTGGTGTAACTGTTTGTCCCAATCTGAACGTTTATTGTTCACGAGTTTCGTCAGTACGGTACACAGTATTTTGTTAGTGCTTTCAGCCTGACCATTGGCCTGAGGATGATATGGTGCAGATTTCTTGTGAATCACCATAAAATCCTGTAACAAATATTCAATGACTTGGTTTAGAAAGTGAGTGCCTCGATCGCTCACTAACTCTATAGGCAATCCATATCTCGTCAAGACATTTTCAAATAAGAATTTTGCAGTTGTGTGTGCATCATTCTTTTTTGTGGCTTTTGCCTCTACCCATTTGGTTAGATAATATGTGGCAACAATAATGTATTCCGCATGTGTACCTTTTGCAGGGGGGTTGATGGGTCCTACAAAGTCTATACCCCACTTAGAAAATGCACGTCCGCCCATCATGGGTTTCAATGGCATTTCATCTCTGCGAGTAGGAAACTGAGTTCTTTGGCACACATCACATCTCTTTACATAGGTATGTGCATCCATGTGAAGAGTGGGCCACCATAATCCTGCAAAGAGAATGGCTTTGATTATCCCATCTGGTCCAAAATGACCTCCTGCAACACCTTGGTGTGCAGTCTCTAGTATGTTCAGATAATCGCTTTCATGAACACATTGTCTTAGATATCCATCTCGTCCTCTTTTGTATAGATTATCGCCAATAAGTGAATAGTCGTGAGCTTCCTGCTCTAGACTACGTTGTCGAGCTAAGGTCATTCCTTGAGGGAATGTGTTCGTCCTCAAGTATGTCACTAAAGGTTCACTCCAGTCTGGTGTGAGAGACACATGATATAATGTCGCATGCTCTACTGGTGGTCTTTCACAACACACCTGACATTCTTTACACAACTTGTAGACATCTGCTTCCATAGAAGGCCAATATACTCCCAATCTCTGCAGAGTCTGTAATGTTCGATGTTTTGGATGATGTTGCTTTAGTGCACCTACGTGTGCTAATTGCAACCAATTCGCATGTTCTGATTCATCTACACAACAAGCAAGAATCTTTTGATTATCCTGTTTATATATGCTTCCTGCCATTATTTGGTACCTCTGAGACTTGGTAATCTCTCCTTCTTTGATCTTTATTCTAGGATTCTTGGGTCCATATGTGAGAATAGGGACTATAGGTTTAGCCCATTCTGGTGCTATCTCAAGGTTAAACAAGTATGCATCTGGTAATTCATCTGCTACTCCTTGAGGAGCTTCTCCTGAGGTTAATCTTGAAAGGTGGTCGGCTCTAAGATGCGTCTTTCCTTTCCTGACTACTTCTTCAAAATCATACTCCATGAGTAATAGAAACCAACGTATCAATCATCCTGTGTTACATGGTTTGTTGACTAAGTATAATAGGGCTTGATGATCTGTAAAGAACTTGAATTTGTTGGCCAACAAGTAGTGCCTAAACTTCTTTACAGCGTAGATCATCCCTAATCCTTCTCGTTCCGTTGTGGTGTAATTTCTTTCTGCTGCGTTCAATTGTCTGCTAGCGTAAGCTATGGGGAGATCTATGTTACCTTCATTCGTGGGTTGTGCTAACACACATCCTATGGCATAATTGGATGCATCCACATGTACATGAAATGGCTTACTCCAATCTGGGGTTGTCAATATAGGTGCTGAGCACAAGCGTCGTTTAAGTTCATTGAATGAATTTTCACATTCATCTGTCCACTCAAAGTTGGTTAAAAGAGAGTACAAAGGCTTGGCTATGATTGCATACATGTGTATGAATCTCCTATAATAACCACAATGGCCCATAAATGCCTGTACCTCTTTCACATTAGTTGGTCTAGGTAATTCTGCAATTACCTTCACCTTTTCCTCGTCCGTAGAGATTCCATTTTTTGACACAATGTGTCCTAGAATTTTGTCTTGTCTGACCATGAAAACGCATTTTTCTGGGTTCAAACAAACCTGATATTCTCGACATTTGTCAAATATTTGTCTTAACTCTGGGATATGTGTCTGCCTTACATTTGAATGAGCACATAAGTCATCGACGTAAACTTCCAAGCTCTTGCGTAAGAATTCCTTAAAAACATGACACATGAGTCGTTGGAAAGTAGCGGGTGCATTCGTTAAGCCAAACGGCATTACACGAAATGCAAATATGCCCCATTCAGTGGCAAAAGCCGTCTTGTGTTGGTCTTCTGGAGCAATGGCTACTTGATTATAGCCTGAGAATCCATCAAGAAAGCTGTAAACTTCCTTGCCCGCAACTCTTTCCAATAGGTGTTCCGTGATAGGAAGAGGATAACTATCTCTAATCGTGGCGGCATTAACTTTTTTAAGGTTAATACACACACGCAATTTTCCATTCTTCTTGGGCACAACCACAATGGGGGATACCCATTCGGTGTGCTCAATTTCGTAAATGAATCCTGCTTCTATCAAGCGATCTATCTCCTCTTTAATCTTCACAGCGTAGTTATCATTATACGTGTAAGGTTTCTGTTTTGTCGGTTTTGCATCTGGAGTTATAGGGATTCTATGAGAACATATATCTGGATCCACTCCTTTCAAATCTTTATAACTCCAAGCAAAAACATCTCTATATTCGCGCAATAAGGCAACTAATTCTTCTTCTTCTTCAGTCGTCAAATCGTGCCCTATATATGTGCATTTTTCTTCTTCTCCTTCTATGGCAACTATTACTTTTTTGGTTTTCTCTCGGTTATCATATACGTGTCCGTCAGTCGCCTTTCTATTAGGCATTCGTACCATGATTCTTCTATCTTCGATCTCATATTTCTTGAAATTCTCGGGTACTTCAAATAAAGATTCTTCTTTTTCTGACATGGTTTCTTTCTTCTTTCTTTTCTTGCCTTCACTTTTAGAAGTCACTTGAGTGGCTAATCTTACCTCATTCGTGAGGTCCTCGTGTCTCTGAGTGTGAGTCTCTACTTCGTAGAAATATTCTTCCTCTGATGCGAATGGAGTGTCCATGATAATTGAGTCTAAATCAAAATCGCTTGCATCCTCAAATGCATCAGTGTTAGGTTCACACTCTTCTAAAATTGCATCGCACATGATTGGCTCTATCGTGAAAACTGAAATGTCATAGCCATCCTCGTCACAGTGGGGTGTCCATTGTTCTTCATTGATGGCCACATCCATGGTTGCTAGTATTTCTGCCCAACCATGGGGTTCAAACTCTTCGTCTGGGAATACTACAGGTGCATAGGCTGGATCTTGAAGGGTTCGTGGATGTTGTTCCGCACCTAAGGTCCTGGCTTCTAACCGCTCTTCCTCTTGTTTGGCTACTTTACACATCCATAAATGGGTATCCTCATGCAACCAAGAAGGATCTGATTCTAATGAGTGCACGGATTCCGTCTCTACTGGTGTTTTATGGATGGTATTCCATTGTATTGGGGGTACATCTCTGTGTGAATAGTCTTTAAGATTGACTTTGGTAGTCACTCCTAAATGTTGCAAGTACAAAGAATTAGATCCCCAATCTTGTACAATTTGCAACTGACGCATGAATGGTCGTCCCAATATCATCTCGTAAGCACGATTTTTCGCAAAGTCACAAATGGCAAAGGTATGCTCAAATTCTACACCACAAGTGGTGAGGGATATGCCTTCTAGTAAGCCTAATGGTTTTTCTATGTGTCCATCAGCCATTTGTAGCTTCATCCTGGTGGGTCTGAGTGCTGGCTTACCCCAACGTTTCCACAAAGCGGTGGTAGCGATGGCTACTCCGGCTCCTGAATCTAAGATGGCTTTCGTGGTGTAGCCCTGATGGGTTATTGGAAGATATGTGTTACCTTCCTCTCCTTCGCTTACGTCTCCAATCTTTTCCACGGGTATCTCTGGTACCTTCTTATGTGATCCTATCTGAGAGGATGTGGTAGCTAACTCAGGGAATTGATTTGCTACGTGCTTCCACAATTCTGGTTTTACCTTCAACAATTCCTCCAGAGTGAGATTACATTGTACTTTGGTATTCTTGATCACTTCCGTGTTCCTAGGGATCACTGATTCTTCATTCCTCACTATTATCGTGGGTGCTCTCATACTAATAGACTTAGCTTCCCAAGGTCCTGTGAACTGAGGTAATTCTTGTAAAGAATTAGATTCAAATCCTGTGGGTTCACTCAGTTGTTCCACCTCTACCTCATCATATATAGAGGGGATGTCTTGGGGAAATTGTTCCTGCAAATCCTCTATTTCTTGAATAGGAGGATGAGTTCCTTGCTCTTTTCTCCATTTCTCTTCTTGTATTTCTCTCAAAAATTCATGTGAGTACCTATGTAGGGAAGGTAGGTTATCTTGACTTTCTGTATTGGGTACTTGAGACAGGGATGGTGCAATCCTTTCCTGTGTCTCTGGGACAATAGGGTTCCTAGACTGATCCTTTTTCTCTTTGCTTTCTATCAAGTGTTCTAGCCTCTCCATTAGTCCTTGAAAGTGTAATTCCGGTTTTGCCATGTTATTCCAATTGAGATATCTAGAGGCTTCAAACAAAGCTTGTGCTAGTTCTACCATCTTCATGCACAGTTTAGTTCTCTCAATCTCTAGATCAGCTCGAGGGTAGTTTTTACTAATTTCCGTTACTTGGGGTCCCTCTTTTATTCTAGCCTGATATGCACGAAACATCATGTCTAGATTTTCTGGTATGGGTTCCGCTAAAACTGATCCTGATTTCTGAGCTGGATTTTCTTGGTTTAATTCTTGTGAAGCCAATTCTTGTATTTTGGCTCTAGATTCCCTTAAACTTCCTTCCAACTCACTTATCTTTTTACTCCATTTTCTCTTGATTCTTTCCCTAGAATCTTTCCAAGATTTTGTCTTTTTACTGCTAGATTCTGCAACTTCACTAGTTCCGGCTACTTTCTCTTGATTAAGTTGTTGGTTTTGTAAGAGTGCCTGGGCTCTGGTTATAGCTTGGATAGGCACGTATGTAAGGTTGGATCCATCTGCGTTGTTTACAATACCTATCACATTGATCGGTGTCACATTCGAAGCGTTAACTGGGTTCTTAGGACAATCTTTGATTATGTGCTCTTTACCACAATCGGCACAAAAGCCTTGGATGCTATAGTACTGTGATTGCCTTGCTATTGGGGGATGTGGACAATCCTTTATGAAGTGATCTCCTTGGCACCTAAAGCATGGTCCTCTAGGGCCCTGTGGTCTCTGTTGTCTCAATTGGGGCCGTGGGTTTGGGTTTGCGTACATCACATTAGTATAATCTGGCTCCCAACTAGGTTCCATTGGTGGATTATCATAATGATATGTCTCCACATGTTCTGGTGACTCCGTGTAATAAGCGGGTGGACTAGTTACATGAGTAGAGTCAAAACTGTTTGAGTTCGGGTCACTTTCTGTGATCAAGGGTGAAGAAGGCACTAAGGCCCTACTTAGGTTCTCTTCTGCAGCAGCGTATTTGACTGATATGACATTCACTGGTGGGGGTGGCTGCTGAGCTAAGACGGGTTGAGGTCTCTGTTGAGCCTGGTATGGGTAGTTCTGGGGAGGCCCATAGTAATAAGGCTGAGCATTGTATTGGCCTTGATACCTACCTGGCTGCTGGTATGTTTGCGGGTAGTTCTGTCTCACGGTTTGTTTGTTGTATGGGCAGTCCTGAGCCGTATGATTTGTATATCTCCTCTCAATTGTACAGTATTGGCCACTAGGGTTGGCTTGAGGTTGTGGTGCATTGGGACACACGTTTGCCAAATGATTTCCACCACAAGTGTAACAACGTACGTTTGTTGGTAGCTTGGGCACCTGTTTACTAGAAACTCCTAGTTTTTGGGCCACCTTTTCTGCTAGGTCCTCTATCGAATTAGACAATTTTGTGGATGCTAGAGAAGAACAATCTGAGTCTTTATAGACCTTTGAGAGTTCCAATTCATCTCCTAGGTTGTCCTCGATGTCTATACATATTCTTACACACTCTTCTAGCGTTCTGGGTTCTTTTAGGTACACATAAGAGCGTAGTTTAGCGCTCAACAAGCCATCTAGGAACAGTGATACTTGTTTGGCTTGTGAGGGTAGTTCTTGCATTGGACATCGTTCAACATATTGTCTGAATCTACGACCTGCCAGTCTTACTATTTCCTGAGGGGTCTGTTTAAAGCTATGAATTAACGAAGACGTGTCATGTCTAATCCCACTTTTAGAGAATTCAGTGATGAATAACTCTAAAAAGTGATGGATGTCTCTAAATTGCCTTTGTTGCAATGGTTGGAACCAAGTTAAAGCGGTATTCTTTAACGTTAGTCCAAATGCATTGTATTGCGTGAACATGTCCTCGACTTGTTCTGCTCTTAGTACTTGCTTGAATTCTGTGACATGGTCATAGGGATCTCCTGTCCCATCAAAGTAATTCTTCATGGATTTCACTAATTGAGTGGGTCTCAATACTCTTGCGTGTTCACGTGGCCTAGGTAGAGGAAAATCATCTCTACCACCTAGTATTCCATGATCTCTTTGTCTATCCGCTCTATTAGTGTCTGTGGTTGTTCTATCTCTCCCTATGGGGTGATTAAAGCTTACTTCCGGTCTCTCTTTATTTCCTTCTCTTAGATGTCCATGGGCTGAGGATGTTCCTGCCCCTTGTTGACTTGTATTCATGTTCGTTCTAGATGGAGGGAATATCAATTCACCTCTCCATGTGTATGTGTTTTTAGCGCGCTCAGGCACCACAAAGACTCTTTCTGAAGTCTCATCCAGGTATACCACCTTTCCAGGCGTATCTGGGTCCTTGAATTCATAAATTGTAATGATGCCTACCTCACCAGGGTGTTCCTTTCTGTACCTCCAAAAGGCTTCATCTGTCTCTTTATTTACAAACAACTCGGTGCTCCTGTTATCTTGAGGGATCCATTCTGGGATGAGTACTCTTGTTAACACGGATTTCCCTCTAGGTGTTCTAGGTTCTTCTAACGGTTCTTTTCCTTGAAATTTCGCTTCCGTCTCTAATTGAATTGTGCCAAACTCATTAGTATCGTTTGGTTGCGTACTTAGGACGTACATGGTTCCTTCTTTGTCTATGTAAGCGTCTCTCTCAAATTTCACCACTCGTCTTTCCAATCCAATGGGTTGATCAGGGTTGTGCAGTTGCACCACTTGTCTTTGCAAACCATCCTCATAGATGCGAGCACCTAGTCGGTTGGTTCGGAGAAACTCTAGTTGCGTTCTATAGGGTCCTTCTGGTTTTTCTAAGTATGCTACATTAGACCCGCCTTCTGGTCTGTCTGTGCTGAATGCCATTTCTGATTCGCTAGTATCTGAGCTCTCGTAGGGGTAATTACTATTCAATTGCTGAGCCCAAGATCGTGCAGTAGTTCTTACACTTGCCTCTGATGATCTAAGGCTTCGTCGGTCCGACTTACCTATGTGTCTCCCTGATCTAAGGTTCATTAATTTTCTTCCTTGCACACTCAGTACACGCTTAGATCGTCACTGGTTCTTTGTTATTACTTTCTTGATTCTTTTTAATTTTCTTTGGATTCTTGTCTTAATGTATGCGTTAGGAATTCGACTTTTCGTTATAATTTTGAGTTCTCGTTCCGTCAGACTTATGTTCTTTTCTTTAGGTTTTCGTCACACACACCTTTACTTGTAGTCTTAAACTTGAAAGAATTAAGTATCTTGAACTTGAGGCGTTCCTATCGTCTTTAATCCACAACTACCGTTTAGCCTAAGCTAAGAATTGACTGAGGGGATTGAGTGATCTTCCAACCTCGAGTCGGCTATTCTGTTGCTCTGATGCCCAAGAAGCCGCGCTTCCCAAGCTTTACTGTCTTCACTGCCTTACTTGCTTGCCTTTGATTGCCTTTGCTAGAACTGGAAAATTCCAATATTAGACCACTTCACAGTTGGATGATCACACACTTGAGCATGCACACCTTTTTAATCCCTTCCCTTTTTGCCCAAATTTTCAATGTGTGCCCCCTGGCTTCCTAGTCCCAAACTAGGTGAACCTCAAAATAGTTTATCTAAAAGTAGATGTATCCTTTAAGAAAAAAACAATTGAGGTCATCGCGATGGTCCGATTTTGGGCTGTCGCGATGGTCCAAATGAGATGAATGGGTGGATATGGTGAATTTTCTGATTTTTTTGGAGATGAAGATGATGATGCGATGATGAAGATGGAGTGTGGGGGAGGTGAAAAACACTAAAAACTAAGTAAAAACAATAACAAAAACTGAAATTTTTACCTTCCAACGCCACTCCTTGCTATACTCTTACCATCACACATTCGTCCTAGATTCGATCCCCGGCAACGGCGCCAAATTTGGTGTTGCTCTAGCACAATGGTGAGAACCACGTTAAGAAGCTTCACCTCCTTAATGTCAATCCGTGGGAGAGGTAGGAGTGATATGAAGATCGTGAATGTGAGATGATGTGAGAGTGAAGGTGAGAAGCACAAAGATGCACACACACATACACACACACAATGAAGAGACAAGCAAGACACAATGGAAGGTGGGAAATTAGCTCTATTACTCAAGAATGCTCTTACAAGCTCAAACTAGCTCTAAGCTCACACTAACCAAAATGAACCAACCTCCAAAATGAGCTCTCTAGCTCTTTTTATAGTTTCTAGACTAGTTTTGACCGGTTTCACATCTAGTGACCGGCCTAGTTAAAAAATAGGTCCTAGAGGCTATTTGGAAGGGTAAACGATGTCTAAAAATAACGAAAATTGCTACGCGCATTCTACCTAAGCTCCTCAAGCTCGAGGACTCCTCGGCTTGCACAAAATGGAGCTATGGATTACAAAATGGGGTTTTGTCTATATTACATATGTTACAAGAGTGATGAAAATCACTGTTGGATGTTTGAAGAAATAATAAGAAACATATTTGTTTGAAAAAATGATCCGACTGGCTCCCTGCTCCGTCTTTACATGCTTCCATGTCGTCTGTGCCTCTGACTGTGCCTCTGACTGCTTCCAACAATAACCATTGGGAATGAGGAATGCTGCATTTTGCCCAAAATACAGCCTTCACATACATGTTTACTGGGTGCCTCAAGTTTGGGCAAAGAGGACACTCAGATGACCAAAGCATGCAGGCTAAAGCTTTGCATCTGACATAGCCTGAGAATCATGTACTGCACATGCTGAATCATTCATAGATCTTTCATAGTCTATGAGCTTATACAGCCCATGACATAAAATGCCAGAAGCAATAATCACGTCGCCATTTGATAGATCATGAACTGTACATCTGTCATCAACAAATTTCACAACCAAGCCAATCTTGGCTAATCTAGAAACTGATAACAAATTCTTTTTGATCCTTGGCACAAATAAAGCATCCAACAATGTAAAAGAACTACCATCAGTAGTAGTCAAAATGATCTTACCAACTCCCATAACAGGATAAGAGGAGTTGTTGGCACATGTGACAATATGCAAGAGAGCAAGGATTACGACCACCACGTGCTAGAGAGATGACTCTCCTCCCAACAAAATGCCTCTATATATAGCTCTCTCCAAGGGACTACCTTCTTGGGCAGGTGGATACTAATCATCCAAGTGTCAGCCATGTTACTACATGTGTGCCAAGTGTCCCAGTTAACTCGAGTTAACTCAAGTGGATGCTTCTAGAAGGCTCTAGATCTCTTTGAGCAAAATACTCTCCCCATGTCCCCTATCAGGACTGAACCCAAGACCTCCTCCTTCACATCCTTGAGACTCAACCACTAAGCTAAGTGGATCACTTGTTCACAAGAGCACAAGACCTCCTAGTAAGTCTAAACTCGAGATCTTTGGTCATACACACGGATGACCAAACAGTGTCTGATTTCAGATCCGTCTGAACCATTTGGACCCTAGATCACAGACTTACTTTATTACATTCTTTGCCCCTTGGAAAATATTTTCATCCTCAAAAATAGAGCTATATATCTACTGTAGGCAACCCCCAAGCCTCATGTTCTAAAACTGGAAGAACATGGTCATGTTCTAGAAGTGGAAGAACATGTCTCATCTCTGTGGTGGCATCCCTATCCAAATGATTCAAAAACACTGTCTCGCTTTGCACTTTGATAAACTGATCAAAGTACAACGTAGTGAATGTATATAAGGGTGGATCTGAAAACATCCCTGGCCAATTCACAATTTTTACTAGGTGCGATCTGGGCACAAACATGTGAATTGGGTGGATTCAAGTTACTAGTCCATTTTTGGGCATGACTGGTGCATGGATTTAGTAACGAAGATGGGATTCTTATCCCTCACAAGACTCTGAGAACTCTTGATTCACTTGAATTTGATTTGGAGCACTTAACGTTTGGTTGTCTCAAATATCTAACTTGGATGTTTGTTCAATGGTTTACTCTTATCCAATAGTTACTTGATTTTTTCACCCAACTAGAGGAATACTTTGTCCAAATGGGTTAAAAAATCCTATGTAAACTATAGGCGATAGTTTACCATTTACTTTGAGTCAACTGTACTATAACTTGACCAATTCAAATTCAAAAGGAAAATTGTCCAACTTAGGACACTTTCTCAAAGGCTTGAGGTAGAGGTTCTTGGGAACTGCCAATCTGATGAGCAATTCCTAACTTCTCTATTCTAGAGTATACTAGACTCTAGAAAATCATTTATGCTATAACTTGAAGCAAACTCAAATAAATAAGTCCACTTAGACTTATTATCTTTTGAAGATTGAAAAGGTTCTTGTACATAACATCTATCTAGGATGTTCAATTTAGTTATCTAGTTCTAACTGCTAACCCTGGTCTTTTACAAAAGGAATCAGATACCATATCTGAGCCAATTCCAAAAGATTTGGAAAGTGGAAAGAAATAACTAAAACTTTGTACAACCAATTCATACTTTGAAGACACGTAAACTTGCTATGAGTCAAAGTCTAGATGACTCAGAACTTTAACTTCTCAAAGATTTGTTTCAACAGGGTATTGAAGCATTTTTTTATCTTTAAGAGAAATAAGCTGGATTCTCAAAAAGATTCAAAGAAAATCAAAAACATCATCCAACCACAAGATACTAGTGTGGTAATCAACATCAGTGTATCGATCCACTGAGGTTCTGTTGATGAGTTTTGTATTCAAATAATGCCTCACTTGAGACTAAGTTCAGGTCATGTTCAGTCTTTTTGACTCCTTACGGGGAATGCAATTCTTGTGCATTTCTTTGAGTCAAAAGAGTGAATTTACCAAGTTACACTATGAACTTGGTGCTTGACTTGGTCAATCAAATCCTTGGTTGAAAAGATCAACTAAAAATCAAAGTCCAACTTTTTCAAAAATTTATGAAATATTTCCGAATTAACAACACTTTATCTTTAAGTGTTTCATGAAGATCTTGGAAATTACTTACTTCATATCTTGATTTTTCTTGATCTTGAAGTTAAGTTTGATCCTCAAGGGAATTAAGACTTCCAATAATGAGTTTAATTCAAGAAGGATGAAAGTAGTATCTTGACAATGATCAACTCAAGGGGGAAGAATGTAATAAAGTGATAGGTAGGAGATGATTGAACCACAACCTTGAAAGATAGGAGATGGTTGAACTACACCTTAAGAGAGAGGATTAGGAAGTAATCCTCAACCATGGCTTTGGGGCAAGTGGTTAGCCCATCACATTCCTAACGAAGAGGTTGTGAGTTCAAATCCTTACATATACCAATGCAATAAAATAAGAATTATGACCACCACGTGCTAGAGAGATCACTCTGGAACCTTCTTTTTTCTTCAGATCTGCCTCACTCTATTGGAGAGGATATGAGTTTGACTCCAGGATGGGCTTTGCATAAAAATTCAAGGTATTGTTTGTATGCTACAACAACGCTCTTGATAGGTTCTTCGTGTTTGCTTCAGGCAGAGAATCAACAACGCCCGAACACCATATGAGATTAAATCCTCTGTATACTCAGCAATCTCGATGTGCTCTCTTTGATGGTTAGACAAATTATCTCTACAGCGTGAGGTTATGGATTGAATTCCTCTTCCCATGGCCATATTTTGCTCCCAAATTCAGGGAAGACTTCATATCTGCAGGAAAACACAAACCGCAATAGCATCCAATACATATAGCATGATGATCATAGCCTCCATCAGGTAATTGCGATTAGGCTATTGGTGAGCACGGAACATCCTCAAGATTGAGATTACGGGATTGAATCCCAATTTCCATCATTTCAAATGAGAAAAATCTATAATAACAGCATAACTATGCTATCATAGTCGACTAGCCATCCCTCTCATAGTTTGAGTTCGAATCCGACCCACCAACACAATAGCGTGATGGATAAAACACTCCAAGAAGCTTAGCAGATAGCGCGGGATCAAATATTCCATCCTCTGAAAATGGTGTTCCCTTTTCATTTGTTTCAGAAGTTGTTGCTGCACCATTTGTAAATGCACCTAGATAAATCCTTCTGGGACAAGATACATCATCACCGACGCTCTGATCTTGTGGATAGAGCAGATGTCTCGCCAAATGATATTTGGAGTTCGATCCCCGTTCCTGCTGACTGATTGTAGAATAGTGAACTTTTCAATAATGTGATGGCTTCTTTTTGTCCGAATCTCGTGAAAGAGAGATCGAGCAATGAAAATGTATGGGAAATACAAATACAAAGACGGATACCGCACGTGAAATAAACTTATATGAAGAATAAAAGAATTCTTATGGAGAAGATAGAACTATCAAGAAGTCTCCATAGAAGCTGTACATCAGGGAAGATGATGATGAACCACCAAGGTCACCATGGAAGCTTTCCTAGAGCTCTGATACCAATGCAAGAGAGCAAGGATTACGATCACCACGTGCTAGAGAGATGACTCTCCTCCCAACCAAATGCCTCTATATATAGCTCTCTCCAGGGGATTGCCTTCTTGGGCAGGTGGATACTAACCATCCAAGTGTCAACCATGTAACTACATGTGCGCCAAGTGTCCCAGTTAACTCGAGTTAACTCAAGTGGATGCTTCTAGAAGGCTCTAGATCTCTTTGGGCAAAATACTCTCCCCATGTCCCCCATGGGGATTGAACCCAAGACCTCCTCCTTCACATCCTTGAGACTTAACCACTAAGCTAAGTGGATCACTTGTTCACAAGAGCACAAGAACTCCTAGTAAGTCTAAACTTGAGATCTTTGGTCATACACACGGATGACCAAACAATGTCCGATTTCAGATCCGTCTGAACCGGTGGAACCCTAGATCACAGACTTACTTTATTACACAATATTCCCTATAGGGGCTAGTTCAAGTGAAGTGAAGAAACTGTGCTATGAGGTGATATGTTTGGTCACCCCACTATCAAAGTACCAAACATCTGAGTCTACCGCAGACATGCACTACTCATGAGAAGATGGGTCAAAACTCCAAACAATAGTAAAGACCCATTTGTCATCCTGCACAAGATTAGCAGACTCTGTTTTTGGTGTAGAGGTCTCTGCAACAACCATTCTCGCCTTTTTCTTCTTTGCCTCTTTAGCAGCTAGTTTTGGATAGCTCTTAATGACATGATCATTTGCTTTATAGTATTTGCAAAACAATTTTTGCTTTTTTGATTTCTTCTCATCTTTGTCTTCCTTTGATTGTGCATACTTAGCAGATTTTTGCTTACTAGTTGAAGAGCTCCATTTTCCTTTGCCTTCTGACTAGCCAGGAAAGCTTGATCTGCAACATGCATAATAGACCTATTCTGGCTAGACTGATCTTCTTGCAACATAACATAAAAAAACTCCTCAAATGACAAGGCATTTGGATTGTCTTTAATCATCAAACAAAGAGTAGAAGCAAAACGCTGATATAAATCAGGAAGACCATTCAGAACAGTCTGCAAAAGTGAACTATCAGGAAGGACTTCATCAGCAGAAATCAATTGTTCCTTCAAATCCTTGATCTTTGTCAAAAAAATATCCATAGAATAACCTTCATTCATGTGCTCACTCTCTAACTGTTTTCGGAGGTAAGCAACAAGAGCCTCATTCCCAGCATGATACAATGTGGTAAGTGTATCCCAAGCATCCTTAGCTGTTCTACAAGAGCATATGTGAGGAATAATGGCATCTTTGACAGACAAAGCTATCAATGCCTATGCATGAGAATCTTTGCCATCCCAACGAATTTGCTGTGCAATAAGTGCAGCAAAAACCGTAGTACAAACAGGAATCTATCTTTGACACCTTCTGCGTCAGCTTTAGTACCTGCAGTTATAACAACTGCAGGTGTGATAGGATATTTTTCAACACCCTGCACAATGTTCCACAGTCCTTTTGCAACCAATACATATTGCATCATATAAGCCCATAACGGGTAGTTGGTACCTCCAACTTATCCTTAATAGCCAACATACGAAATACATCATTGCTTTCAGCCATGGCAGGTGACTAAGATACCTTGATGCAAAAAATTGACTATATCTCAAAAAGTTGAATAGAACTACCCATACAAATTCTGTTAAACCTATAGCAAACTTCAAGATGCTTATACTCGCAAACCAAAATTGGTATATACCTTTGGCACAAAGAGAAGGAATAGCCTGCACAAGCATTACGATAGTGCATTCGTAGGCCTAAACAAGCACATATCATGATTTTGGCACCACATAGCGAAGCTATTTTAATCTTTGAAACACCTTGAGTATACTCACCAAAATTCATGCAATTTTGAGACTGCAACTCGGAGAGGTGTCAATGATGCCCTAGATGAAGCAGTGACCTGCTCTAATACCAATTGTTGGAGTTAGACGTCTGCGGAAGCACGCAAATGGCACAAGGAAGAAGAAGAAGCTTGGAGCACAACACACAATACTGAATGTATTACTAGAGAATGTACAAAGATAAGTAGCCCATTAGGGCAATAGGCGTATATACAAGCTAGGGGAAAAAAACCTCCTAAAGAGGGAAAAAAGTACCCCGGCAGTCCTAGTGTGATCACACACATCACTACCTAAATATATCAACACCGTCAGGAAGAAGTCTTACAACTTTTTCTTAAAGGAGGGACTTATTTGGTGACATGCTACAGGCAAGATAAAGAGTCCACAAAGGGTATTGAGTTCTAAGAGACTTCCGAGCAAGGTGATGAGAGAGATGCATGAGACCTTATGGGCAGGTCACAAAGGATTCTATGTGACATATGAAAAGATTAGGGAAGCCTAATGGTGGCCAGGGATTTACGCAAGTGTGTGAGATTTTGTAGACACTTATGCCACATGCCAAGTGCATTTGTTAGTTAGGCAGAGAGACTTGTTACATGGGACTTACCCTCCTTGTATCCATTACAAGTGGGTGGTCAACCTTGTAACCATGCCCAAAGGGATAGATAAGATGAGGTACATTGTACTTGCTAGAGAGTACTTGACCAACCATGTGGAATGTTGAGCTCTCTGCACAAAGATGACTTATATATGCAAGTTCCTTTTAGAAGAAGTGATTTCAAGATTAGGTTATGTTGAGAAAGTGGTTGCAGACAGGGGAGAGTTAGATGCGAGAGAGGCAAAAGATTTCTTTGATCGTCATGGAATTTGATTCTCTCTCACTACTGCCTATATCCTTGAGGCAAATGGAAAGATCGAGAGAAGTCACCCTTCCATCGTGAAGGTGATCTCTAAAGCTTGTAGTAATGACATAAAGCAATGGCCTAGATTTCTTCCATTCACGTTATGGGAAGATAGGATGACTTACACTTGGTCCACATGTTTCATGCCTACTTAATTGATGTACTATTAAAAGCTAGTCTTCCCCATCCAGACTCAGATATTGACGTTGTTGATGCTCCCATGGAATGATGGAACGATGAGAGAAGAACTTTTATCATTAAGAATTAAGTAGTTAGAGCATGGAAATGAAAAATTAAAAGAAGAAGTCCAGAAAATAAAGGAGTCTCGGTTGAAAAACAATATATATATATTGACAAATCTCATCGGCTTAGACCACCTAGGATCTAGGTACACGACTAGGTATTGGTGTGCAACAGTACATTTGACACTCAGTATGATGCTAGGAAGAAATTGACTAAACGATGGTTTGGGCCATATGTAGTGATGTTAGTGTTTGAAAATGGAACATATGTACTTCGGAAATTAGATGGTACTCCTTTGAGGTCTTTGATTGCAATAAAAAGGATAAAGTTATTGAAGAAAAGAATTGATGTTGATTATAAGATTGATCATGAACTATTGGAGTATGTTGATGATATTGATACTGATGTTGATGAAGAAAAATAAATCAGGAAATTGAACAAAAGTTGGATCGAACAATGATGAAGATGAACCAAATTAATCAGGTGAAATGCTTTCAACTTAAATTTTTTTCTTTGAAAAGAACATATGAAATTGCATTTTTGTGTGTAGCAAGTTGAAGATTTGTACAAATTTAAGAAAATTGAGTAGGAATCAAGATAGCAAACATCTCTTATGGTTTTGTTTGAAGCATGAACGACCAGAAATGATATGATAGAATCAGTTAGCAGACTAGAGACTTTTGGGAGTGAAAGCTTGGGAATGTGATATCATACTTAAAATGAGTGTATGTATATGCTGATAGATGTGAATGCTTAGTGAGTGGGATTCTTTGGGTCCTACTATTTATTTCTTAGGAGGTTCTACTTGCAGATGGATCATGATTAAAAAAACCTTGATACTCAAGCCAATAGTATATGTAGATGCATGTGTTATTAGCGTGTTGTGATGGGCTAGCAGGCGGATGGAACAACCTTGGTCGAGCGATCAAGGCCACCCATTGACGCTAGTTTCATTGTAGGCTTGACCTATCTGTTGTCATGCACTTATATGGATCGGTAGCCGGGTGGAGTCAATCTAGCCAGGTGGTTAGAGCCATGAACTCATGTCGATTCCATGTAGGGGTGATGTTGTGTGTCATGCACTATGCCAGGTCAGTAGACAGGTGGAATAAACTTGACCGGGTGAACAATTCCATGGCTTGCACGGGATTTCAGGATAGGCCGACTTATGAAAAATAAAAAAATAAAAAGATAAAAGTGTTGAGTTGAGATGAAGAGAAAAACAAAAGAAAAAGAAAGAGAAAAATAAAAATTAAAGAAAAGAAAAAAAAATTGATGGAGAGTCAGATAGTAGGAGATAAATAGGGGAAACAAGGCATAATTCTATAAATTGAGTTACTAGAGCTTAGTGTATGCTAAAATTTGTGCTAATATTTATAAACTTGCATGGAATGTATGAGATCACGTTTCAATTTTTAAAAAGAGAAACATAGAAATTAAAAAGAGTTTTCAAAAGAATTCTGATATGCTTTGGTTGGATTTTGCAGGTTGGCCCATCAGGATGATGTGCAGGTTTAGTGGGAGTGGATGTCAGGATGAAATCTCTTAGGGAAGTATATATTAAGAATTTTTTTCAAATTTATTTCAATGATTTTCTCACTATGATATGGTGTTTTGACTATAGAGAGTTAAAAATTGTGCATGCTTTGATTGATTTGATATTTATGTGATGAGAAACCATGTCATTTTTGTAGACTAGACCTGTATATTTGTACATAGCTTATTAACCTATCCCTAAACCCTTGAAACCCAGGGTTTGACCCTTAGAAAACCTAATTTTAATCCTCAAAACCCTAGGTTTGACCCTTAGAAACCCTATGATTTTAGTCCATAAGTGTAAATAAACCCATCAAATGATGTATGTGGCCTTTAGCATAGAAAAATCCTAACTTTTCCCAATTAAAAGCCCTAGGTTGGAACCTTAGATTACCACTTATCCTAAGTCTAACCCATTAATTTAATTTAATTTGTATATAGGTGTGAAACCAAATAAAACCCTTATTCAAAAATAAAAAGAAAAAATGGAAAATAAATTAAAAAATAGAAAAAGAAAAATTGGGAAAAATAAAAAGAGAAAAACCAAAATAAAAATAAAAGATGCGATTCTCCAAAAATAGAAGAAGAACATTGCAGAAGATTTTGGAAATAAAAAGAATAAAAAGGGAGGTTAGAAGATTCTAGAGAGAAGTCCGAAGGGAAACCTATAAATGGATGTCCAATCCTTATTTGTTTTTCCCCATGGATCTTCTCTCTAGGTAAGATTTCTTCTCTTTTCTTGTTCATTCATTTACTTGCTTATGCTTTACGTTTTTACAATAATGCTTCAAGAATACAATATTGATTCACTCTCCATGACCATATCTCTCAAGATCTCCACCTTTGGCCACCATACCTATGTGAGAGAGAAAGAGAGAGGGAGAGAGTAAGAGAGAAAATTTGATTCATGATTTTTTGTTGATTGCACTTGAGAGAGAGAGAGAGAGAAAAAGAATTGATGGTAGAAATGAACATGCAGAGATGGTCCTTAATGATAAGCACTTCTTCTATCGACATTAAAATTTTTATATCACAATTTGTTTTTTTCTATGTCCGTGGAGCTCCAATTAGGCAGCTTAAGAAATTAATGGCCATGACTTGAGTTCTTGATTTCTCACAATTGGAATGTCGAGCAGCATAGGCATTTAGTTTCTATATAGACTTGCCATGGTAATAGAGATTTGAGAGCTATTGCCCTCTTTTCTACAGTCAAGCTTATTGTTGTACAAAGTCTAGCTTCTTTCTTCCTGGGGTATTATACTGTAATTTCTAGAGGAGGTGATCCGCTTTCATTTCGACAATTGCTTTAGTCTCTTTGAGGCATAGAGAGCTAGTTCGTGAACGCTTTACTTATGAAACTAGGACATCAGCATCATATTGGTGATCATTGGATCTGTATCTATGCTAGTGGGAATGATGGATGGTCACTCTTCGATCCGAGAAGAAACATGTGGAGAAGTCAGAGTCCGGAGAGAGAGATGATTGGTAGGCACAAATCGACCATGACATGCAAGGAAGAAGAAATGTAGAGATAAAAATGGTTAGAGAATTCTATAGGATATGAGAGAGAGTGATAGCAGTGTTGCTACACATCTTTAAATAGAGGAAAATGGTGTTGGTTGATGTGTCTGATCAAATAGGAAGAGATGGTGCTATGTCAGAGAGAAGGCTTGAAGCGGCGAATACACAGAGGGAATCACACAGAGGATTCGAAGAGAGAGAAAAGCAAAGTGCGATGGTAGAACTTCACTCTGTGTGTGTGTGTGTGTGAGAGAGAGAGAGAGAGAGAGAGAGAGAGAAATAAGTGCAAAAAAGTGTGTGATACAATGCATGTAGAACAGAACAAAGAACGATGCTACTAAAGATAAAGTATAGAAAACGTCCGAGAGGGAGAGGGAGAGAGAGAGAGAGAGAGAGAGAGAGAGAGAGAGAGAGAGAGAGAGAGAGAGAGAGAGAGGAATATTGCAAGTCTTTGGCTAATTGCGCATAGAGAAGAAGACGAGGCTCGCATAGAGAGAAGAAATTCCATATGAAAAGAGAGAAAGGAGAGAGAGATAGAGAGAGAGAAGAGTGGCACATACAGATGATCGTGCAGGAAGAAAAACAAAATCGATCGTGATGATAGTTGGAGATCGAGATAGTTCTGAGAGAGAGAGAGAGAGAAGTGTTGGAGTTAGACGTCTACGGAAGCACGCGAATAGCACAAGGAAGAAGAAGAATCTTGGAGCACAACACACAATACTGAATGTATTACTAGAGAATGTATAAAGATAAGTAGCCCATTAGGGCAATAGGTGTATATACAAGCCGGGGGGAAACACCCTCCTAAAGAGCGAAAAAAGTGCCCTAGCGGTCCTAGTGTGTTCACACACATCACTACCTAAATATATCAACAAATCCCCCCTAGGAGTGATGCGGTGAACAAGGAGCTGGCACTCATGTATAAGGAAGTGCCAAGCTATGTGGAAATCACTCCACAAAAGGAAGTAAGCCCAAAGCTTTGCAAAAAGCTTCAAACTTCTCCTTAGGTAGAGCCTTCGTGAAAAGGTCTGCAATGTTCTCCTGCGTGGGCACATATGCCAAGCTGATCTCCCCAGCAGAGAACCTCTCCTTGACATAGTGATAATGCACCTCAATGTGCTTAGTGCGAGCATGGAACAGAGGGTTTCTCGCAACTACCAATGCGCTCTGACTGTCAATGAAGATGGTGGTGGCAAAAGTTTGACCAACACCCCAATCAGCCATAAGGCGTCTGAGCCCCACACACTCAACAATCGCTGTGAAAGCTGCCCTATAATCAGCCTCACAACTGTAAGTGACCACAGTAGGCTGCTTCTTGCTCAACCAAGATATACGTGAGCTACCATGCATGAAGCAAAAGCCACTAGTGGACACACGAGTGTCATAGTAACCAGCCCAATCAGAGTCAAAAAAAGCATGCAAATCTGGCGGTAGTGATCCCCCCTTGGGATAAAACAACCCAAGTAGCCGAGTACCACTCAAATAGCAAAAGATGCACTTAATTGCCTGCCAATGCTTGACTCCTAGGCAATGCATAAACTTGCTCATCTGTGAGACAGCAAATTGAATATCTCGCCGAGTAATGCATAAGTAAATCAAGCATCCAATAGCCTGCTGATAGAGAACAGCATCAAATGCATCTCCAGCATCATGAAGACTCAATCGTAAACCTGTCTCCATAGGAGTGGCAATAGGCTTACAGTCTTCAAGGCCAAAACACTACAATAATGTGTCAATATATTTCGTTTGACACAAAGCCATTCCACCATCAACTTGCATAAACTGAATGCCCAAATAGTTATGCAAATGTCCCAAATCAGAGATCTCAAATGAGTCATGCAAATCAGCCTTAAAATCAGCAATATGCTTCTCAATAGGACTAGTGAGCAGCATGTCGTCAACATAGACAATAATGATCAGAAGCACATCATTAGCACGCTTAACATATAAGGTGCTTTCAGTTGGACTGTTCTCAAAACCATGTGCAATCAGATAGGCATGTATCTTCTCATACCAAGCACGTGGTGCTTGCTTTAAACCATACAATGCTTCTTTAACTTGCACACTTGGTTTTCATGCTCTTTGTGCACAAAGCCATAGGGCTGAAAAATATACACTTCTTCATGCAAGTCACCATTCAAAAATGTTGTTTTAATGTCCAACTGATGTACATTCCAACCATGATGAGCTGCAAGTGCACAGATGCTCTGAACAATAGTCATATGGCATGTAGGTGCAAAGGTCTCATCAAAATCAATGCCTCTTTCCTATGCATAACCCTTTGCAACAAGCCTAGCCTTATACCTGTCAACTCTACCATCCGGTTTACGTTTCATCTTGTATACCCACTTAGTGCCAATGGCCTTCTTGCCAGGAGGCAAGTCACATAAAGACCAAGTACCATTCTTCATTATAACATCATATTCAGATTGCATAGCAGCCATCCAATTTTCTGAATTTTGTGCTTCATCAAACGAAACAAGCTCATTCTCATCACAGAGACTAGATGCAGCCATAGCATAACAATCTGATGCAAAAGAGGCACTATGAGATCCTGAACGAGTACGATATGATAGAGGTGCATCTAATTTGCTGTCACGCAAGCTCTGCACCAGACATTTTGGCATAGTTCTTGTCTGCTCAATATCAGCTCTCTCATCAATAAGTGCATCATGTACATCTGCATCAGAAATAGAATTATCTGCATCGTCACATGAAACCTACAAAGGCTGAGAAGTTGTCTCATTAGGACCATCACTAGACTGTCTACCTGTAAAAAGAGGTAGCAAAGTATCATACATGTCTTTGGAGCTAACAGATGTCTCCTTAGTACATGAAAGCAATGGATAAATAGCATCTTCCACAAAAACAATATCACGGCTAACCAAAATGCGTTTAGTCTGTGGATGATAGAGACGATAGTCCTTACTTTCAGAACTGTACCCAACAGAAATACATTTTACTGCTTTATCATCCAATTTTCTGTGATGTTGTTCAGGCATTAATGCATATGCCAAACAACCAAAAACACGCAGATGAGCAACAGATGGCTTGCGGTCATGCCAAGCCTCATATGGAGTGATAGACTGCAGCGCTTTAGTGGGACACCTATTCAGTACATATGCTCCACACATGACAGCCTCAAGCCAGAAACTATGTGGTAAAGCCTGAATCTTGACCATACACCTCACCATCTCCATGAGTGACCTGTCCCTTTGTTTAGCAACTCCATTCTATTGAGGTGTATATGGCACTGTACATTGGTGTTTTATCCCATGTTCAGCTAGAAATTCATTAAAATGAGAAGACATATATTCCCCCCCTCGATTAGAATGGAGGGTGCCCATTTTACATGCTGATAGATTTTCAACCAAACCCAAAAATTGTTTGGAGCACATGAACACTTCGGACTTTGCCTTCAATGGATATACCCATGCATGCCTGGAAAAATCATCGATGAAAGTCATAAAGTAAAGATAATTCGCAAAAGAAGGTGTCTGCATAGGACCACATACATCACTATGTACAAGCTGCAATTTTTGAGTAGCCCGAACTGAACTATCTTTTGGAAAGGATCAATGCTGCATTTTGGCCAAAATACAGCCTTCACAAACATGTTTTTCAGGTGCCTCAAGTTTGGGCAAATAGGACACCATTTCACATTTCTGCAGGCATAGCAAACTAGCGAAATTTAGATGACCAAAGCATGCATGCCAAAGCTTTGCATTTGACATAGCCTAAGAACCATTTACTACACATGCCAAATCATTTAGAGATCTTTCATAGTCTATGAGCTTATACAGCCCACGACATAAAATGCCAGAAGCAATAATCACATCGCCATTTGACAAATCATGAACTGTACACCTGTCATCAATGAATTTCACAACCAAGCCAATCTTGGCTAATGCAGAAACTGATAAGAGGTTCTTCTTGATCCCTGGCAGAAATAAAGTGTCTGACAAAGTGAAAGAACTACCATCAGCAGTAGTCAAAATGATCTTACCAACTCCCATAACAAGATAAGAGGAGTTGTTGGCGCATGTAACAATATTCCCTGTAGGGGCAGGCTCGAGTGAAGAGAAGAAACTGCACTGTGAGGTAATATGTTTGGTCGCCCCAATGTCAAAATACCAAACATCTAAGTCTACTACAGACATGCACTGCTCATGAGAAGATGGGTCAAAACTGCAAACATTATTAAACACCCATTCTTCTTCCTGCAAAAGATTAGCAGACTTCGTTTTTGGTATAGAGACTTCTGCAACAACCATTCCAGCCTCTTTCTTCTTTGCCTCTTTAGCAGCCAGTTTTGGACAGTTCTTTATGATATGATCATTCCCTTTACAGTACTTACAAAACAATTTCTGTTTTTCAGATTTCTTCTCATCTTTATCTTCTTTCTTCGAATCTGTAGAATTAACAGATTTCTGCTTACTAGCTGAAGAGCTCCATTTTCCTTTGCCCTTCTGACTAGCCAAGAAAGCTTGATCTACAACTCGAATAATGGACATGTTCTGCCTCGACTGATCTTCCTGCAACAGAAGAGAGACTAACTCCTCAAATGATGAGGCATTTGGATTGTGTTTCATCATCAACCGAAGAGTAGAAGCAAAACTCTTATATGAATCAAGAAGACCATTCAAAACAGTCTGTAGAAGTAAGCTATTTGGTATAACCTCATCAGCAGAAATCAATTGTTCCTTCAAGTCTTTGATCTTCATTAGGAAACTATCCATAGAATCACCTTCATTCATGTGCTCACTCTCCAACTGTTTTTGGAGGTAAGCAACACAAGCCTCATTCCTAGCTTGGTATAATGTGGTAAGTGTATCCCA
Organism: Ceratopteris richardii; assembly: GCA_020310875.1. Classification (NCBI taxonomy): domain Eukaryota; kingdom Viridiplantae; phylum Streptophyta; class Polypodiopsida; order Polypodiales; family Pteridaceae; genus Ceratopteris; species Ceratopteris richardii. Next base: position 88,527,770 of record CM035417.1, on the reverse strand, counting down.
AGCATCCTTAGCTGTCCTACAAAAGTGAATGTGAGGAATAATGGCACGTTTGACAGACAAAGCTATCTATGCATGTGTCTGGGCATCTCTGCCATCCAAGCGAATCTGCTCTATAGTAGGTGCAACAGAAACCGCAGCATGAATAGGAATATACAGAATATCATCATCATCGACACCTTCTGCATCAGCTTCAGTACTTGCAGTTGTAACAGTTGCAAGTGTGATAGGATGTTTTTCGACACCGTGCACAATGTTCCACAGTCCTTTTGAAACCAACACATGTCGCATCATATAAGCCCATAACAGGTAGTTGGTACCATCCAACTTATCCTCAACAGCCATCATACAGAATACATCACTGCTTTCAGCCATGGCCGGTGACTAAAATACCTTGATGCAGAAAATTGACTGTATCTCAAAACATTGAACAGAACTGCCCAAATGAATTCTGCTAAACCTGTAGCAGACTTCGAGACGCTTATACTGGCAAACAAAAACTGGTATATACCTTTGGCACAAAAAGACAAAATAGCCTACACAAGCACTGCGATAGTGCATTCGGAGGTCGAAACGAGCTCAGATCACGATTTCGACACAATAGAGCGAAGAAATTTTGACCTCAAAAACACGTTGAGTATGCTCACCAAAATTCGTGCAATTTTGAGAGTGCAATTGAAGGAGTTTTGACGGTGTCCTAGATGAAGCGAGGACCTGCTCTGATACCAATTGTTGGAGTTAGACGTCTTCGAAAGCACGCAAACAGCACAAGGAAGAAGAAGAAGCTTGGAGCACAACACACAATACTGAATGTATAACTAGAGAATATACAAAGATAAGTAGCCCATTAGGGCAATAGGCGTATATACAAGCCGGGGGAAAAAAACCTCCTAAAGAGGGAAAAAAGTACCCTGGTGGTCCTAGTGTGTTCACACACATCACTACCTAAATATATCAACAAGAAGGGATAATGGAAAAGAGGATGGGTGGTGCAACAACGATCATAAATAGGTCTTAGAGTCAATTACAGCACTTCCCATTGGTACCATGTGAAGGATTTTGAATCATTCGAAAATGAATAAGTTGCAAAGCCTTTAAATGATTGGTGTGCAATGAGAAAGAAACACACAGAGAGAAAGAGATATGTTATAAAAAAATTATATCAAAATTTCGTAAAAGGAATCTAAGGCAAAATGTGAATTTCATAAATCCATGCCATAAAACTTATTTAAAGTATTGAAAGGTCGACGCAATAAATACAGTGAGGTATGATGGAAATAAGCTATATCTGTGTGAATTGTTGCTTTCCTACTTCAATATGACTATCCAGTAAAGGATGATGTGCTAACTTACACGAAACGAAATCTATTTATGTTTAAACCTTGCACATTATTTATTTAATTTACATAAAGTCAAAGAGTGAAACATCTTGGCACTATCACAGTATAGGAATTGAAAAATTTGAAGAGATTAAAGGAGCTTTTCTTTATAGAAAAACAAACCAAATAAAAGAAAAATCAAACTTCCCAAATTATAACTTTTAAGTGATTTATTTCTCAAAATATGCTAATTGATTTGTTTTTTTTCCTTTTTACCTCTGTGGATTCTTTGCACATATTTCTGCCCTCACCAGGATATCTCATGATTTGAAGAGTACCATTCGAAGAAATTCCCATGATTTGCTAAGAAGATGAAAGTTGAAGATCAAAGACCGAAGACTGAAGTGAAGAGTTTACCCCCCGTGGATCTTCTCTCAAGGTTATTGCAGGATTTTGAAGTAAAATGATTTATTTGAAGAAAAGCTTTTGGAAGATCGGAGACTCGAAGTGAAGTGAAGATCCTATCGCAAAGACCGAAGAGAAGTTGAAGGGTGCCATCTTGCACTGTAGCCAAGAAGTATATTTCATATTGAGTGATCTACACTGTAGCAGAATTTTTTTGTACTATTCAGAGTCACTTGGTGACATCACTTGTATATTTATTGCCATCATTGAGCATAGTTTCTTTATTTGGCACATCGAGTCCAATGAGTTCTATTTTTTAGCATTGTATTTACCTTTCTCGTTCACGACACACACAACCTATGGCTTCATCCCATGCATACGAGCCTTTCACTTTCAAGGCACAGATCTATGACGACAAGACCATTGTGCCAAGGCAAGGTGCCCAGCGTGAAGACGCCGCTCGTCGGGCAGGGGTGGGACAATGCACCCAACAGGCCTAATCCAGCCCCGCACCGCTCTCCCTTAGGCCTCCTTCCTCCTTCCCGACAATGTTGTTTGGGCATATTGAGTAGCCTACAAGACTGTACTCAATGCGACTCCCTTTCATATGGTTTTGGGTCAAAATGCAGTGCTCCTTTGGATTTTTTGATACCCACCCTTAAGGTTGCACAAGAGCATTAGTGGACTAGCCATGAATTATCATCAAGAATATTGGACTTGGAGCGATTATGAGAAACTAGGCTAAAAGGAGCAACATGCATAGATGTAGCTAAGAAGCGACAGAAAGCCTATTTCGATGCACACATAAAAGATAAAGGCCTAAAAGAAGGTGACTTAATCCTAGTATATACACTAAAACACCACATACGAAAGCTAGAGAAACGTGGTTATGGACCTATGATTATTAACAAACTGTCAACAATTGGAGTGGTATAGCCACTCTAGAAGGAGAGGTTATGCCTAATTACATTAGTGGTTGTAGAGCCAAGACAGAAATCTCTTACAGAGGATATGCTTAGACAACTCACGTTGGCAAAGACACGTAAGAAGGAAGAAAATATAATGTGAGAGGAAGCTTAGGCTAAATCTCTAGAATGCAATAAATGCATGAAATTAAGAAGACGTGGACTAGGGAGAGAACATTATCCCATGGCCATGTGTCAAACAAAGTCAATTGCTCATCCTAGCATCGTGGATAGGAGACCATTCATTAGATTTATGCTAGAAGCTTAAAGCTTTAATTGATTCAAGTGCTGCAACTAGTGCAATTCAGTAGTCTCATTATAAGAACTTAGGATTAGAAATGCGGCCAATTGAGGCTTACCTCAAAGGGCTAGGAGGCATGGAAATCCCTTGCATGGGTGAGGTGGACCTTCCTATCCTCATACACGAAGTAACCATGATTGCGAAACTCCTAGTGTGCCATGATGACAACCTGATACAACTCTTAATCCTTGGCCAAGATTGGTTATATGATCACTTAGTGGACCTATATCTTAGACAAGGTTCCTTGCACATCAGGAGCTTAGACTAGTAGTAAGTGATACCGCTTGACTTCCCTAACCATACCTTGCCTGAGGGATGTACCGCCAGACCAGATGAAATGATCATGAAGAAGGACTGAAAGATCTTCCAACAGATAATTCAGATAAGTCACATCAATTCCATGTCAACCCACGCAGGCTTGGCGATGGATAGTTGCCACTCAGGAAGATGTCAAGAGATTTTCCCCTGGTCTTTGTTTGCACAAGGAAGGGGACTACATCAGGAGTCAGGTGGACTACATCAATAGACAAATGGACACAATTGTCTCATGTGGCCCATCTTCCACACTTTCGGTAAACCAGCCTTAGATTTGTTGTATAGAATGCTTCATTTCCTGATGGGCAGGCCATGCAAGTGTTGGACCTCCCTTCTTTTCCAAAGCAGAGGTTCGACTAGACCTCTGAACCGCAACCATAGAAAAGTCAACCACAACTAAGGAACCCAAACCGACGACCATACCAAACTACCCAAAGATGGAAGTAGTATCATGTCAAAGCAACGGGCACAAAGCAAGTATGGATCCGTAAAGGTCAGAAATCACCAAGATTTTACAACAGCTCAAGCTATGACGAGAAGAAGTCAAGGTAGAATCAGATTCAACGTCCAATGTTCCCTTGACCTTCTTCTCCATTGAAAAGAGCACGACAGATTTGGATTGCCAAGAAGTACTTGACAAACCAACCCACAACCATGCAGTTTTGGGAACCCAAAAATTGTATTCTAGCTCAACACTTAGGCCATGTTATATATATCCCTCCGAAATCACTTCACCCCTTGATACCACCAATGCCCAATTCGCCTTTTATACCTCAACAAAAGAACCTAAACCACACACCAACTCTTAGAAAATGGATGCCAAAATGCATTCAGATGCCTCCATACGATCCCTTGTATGACATAATACCTCTCACGACTAACCCTTACCCATGTAATAATTCACCCACAACTAAACCTTGTATAAATGTTGGTGCATTTTGCCCAAGCCTACATGCTTGATATGCTTGATATTATCCTCATTTGTAAGTCACATGAGTAGTCATGTGAACACCTCTTGTAAAAGAGTACATTTTATCTCTTGTAAATGGAAAAAGAAAAAAGTAAAAGGATGGCTTACCTCATCCATGATGTAAAAGCAAATTCGTGGCTCCAACTACCAAAATCACAAATTTTTGAGCTGAGGGAATCTCTCCTAACTTTGGGGATCACTTTTAGGTGGAGCCATTCGAATTCGAATTCAAAACTCCCTCCAAGAATAGCTATAAAAGGAGCAAGAAGGAAGAGGCGATTAGCAAGCCTTGTACGTGACCACTTCATGTCATTTTGTAGAGATTGAAGAGCTTACTCCATAGCTCTATCATTCTACTCCCATTGTGCAAAGATTCATTGCCAATGTGGTTGTAATCATATGTGAATCTATACATTTATTATCATCTACCTCTCTGTTTTGTTCTCTGCTATACTCACTCAGAGCAGTAACTTCAGAAGGTCATATCTCGAGTTTTACTGAACCTTTTTCAGTGTTTTAACGTGCGTTGGATAGCTCTCACTGTCTAGTTTCTACCTATAAAGTTTCAAGGTCATTGGATTTATACTTTTGGAGATATCTGCATTTTACTGCTTACTGGTCTATCTCTGCAGAGCCCCGAGAATTGTGGGAATGTTCCAGAACTTGATGAAACTTGTTCTCAGTGCTCAGTCCATCATTTGAAGTGTTTTAACTTGGAATAGGAAGCTTGCTAAGTCTATTTGCTATGCCCAAAAGGAATTTTTCTAATTCCTTCCAGGTTGAGAGCACTGTTCATTTTTTCCAGCAGGTGTATGTCCAAAAATAGCAAGTTTTGGGAGCTAGTCATTTCGCAACTAGCCTGTCTTGACTTAAACTTTTGGGATACATGTTCCAAAGTACTTGGCTGATATTTTGGTGGATTTAGGAAGCTCAAAGGGTCTACTAATCAACTCTGAAGTCTCAGTTGGCTGGTGTGAAGCTGGTTGTAGCGGCACCTACTCATCTTTGGATTGCATCCACCATCTCTCTTCACAGTGGTATCAGAGCATAGTCAAGCAACATGGGAGATGGATTTCCATCAACAATTGACAAATTGGATCGAAACAACTATCCGGCATGGTCTCTAAGGATGGAGGCTTACCTTCAAGGGAGGAATCTATATGGATTCATATCCGGAGATGAAGCAATGCCAACCATGAGGAACAAAGGGCAACCATCACATGAAGAAGTGGAAGGACTTTCGAATTGGTGTTCGAAGGATGCACTTGCAAGGTCCTATATTCTAAACTCAATCTCTGATTTTCTTTTACCTCATGTCAAGGGATGCAAGACATCAAGAGAAACCTGGAATGCACTTGCTTCTTTCTTCTCTTCCAACACTCGAGCAAGGAAGAACCAATTGTGGATGGAGTTCACAACAATGAAGAAAAGCCCGAAGCAAAATGTGACTGATTATGTCACAAAGATGAAGGAGATTTCCGACCAACTTGGAAGCATTGGAGAGGTAATTGAAGAGGAGCAAATCATAAGACAAATCATGAATGGAATCAAAGCAGACGACAAGTGGGAGTCATTCACAACAGCCATGGATTTATACATGGATATGCATGTACCCGACCTCAACACACTCATGGGCCAACTCTTCACTCATGAAGCAAAGATTAGCAAAGGTGGTGAGTCCTCAAGAGGTAATCAAACTTCTGCCTTATATTCTGATAAAGCTAAGGTCAAGGACAAGTCAAAGAATAGAAAGAATGAAGATGAAGGAAGCTCTTTCCAAGCAAACTTTGCAGGTAGAGGACGAGCTAGAGGAAGAGGCAGAAGTGGAAAGCAAGGCAGGGGGAGATTCCAATCATCTCAACCTTGCAACATATGTGGCTTATCTAACCATACTACTGAAGAATGTTTCAGGAACCCGAGGAACTCAAGAGGAAGAGGATTCAATAGAGGTGGCTATGGATCAAATAGAGGCAGGTACAATGGAGGCTACAACAACAACTACTACAACAACAATTACAACAACAACAACAACTATCAAAGTGGCCATAGAGGAAGAAGAGATTACAATAACTATGCAGAGGACCAAAGTCAAGAAGATTCATTATTGATTATGAATCTATCAACGAAGAAGGGTAAGGATGATGATCACATATTTTACATTGATTCAGGATGCTCGAACCATGTAGCAGGAAATGTGGCTTTACTTTCTGATTTGGAAGATCCTCATAACAAGCATGAAGTGCAGACAGGAGATGACACAAAGCACTCAGTGGAGAAGATAGGTAATGTGAAGACATCAGATGGGAATATGAACCTCTTAAGCAAAGTCTTGTATGTCCCTACAATTACCAAAACTTTAATAAGTGTTGGACAGATTGTTGAAAAAGGATTGCAGGTTAGATTCAATCGATTTGGAGCATATTTTGAAGACCCAAGGCAAGGCTTTCGAAGGATTGCCAAAGGAGAAAAGACAGGAAGGCTTTTCACTTTTGAAGTGGAAGATACAAAGAACATAGCTTTGTTTAGCTATGGATCTCAAACTCTAACAGAGTTGGAGATATGGCACAAAAGGCTTGCTCACATTGGTGAGAGGACACTCAAACAGATTTGCAGGGACCAAAGTGTACTTGGTTTGCCTAATATCACAAGGCAACACATGATTTATAAGTGTGAAGCTTGTCAACTCGGCAAGGCTCATAGACAACCTTTCAATAAGAAAGGATATATGTATCAAAATCCTTTGGATCTAGTGCACACGGATGTGTGGGGTCCAAGTAAGGAGCCATCTATATCAGGCTCAAGATATTATGTGTCTTTCATAGATGATTGTAGCAGGTGGACCATTCTGTTTTTCATGAAGCACAAGGATGAAGTGTTTAATTGCTTTAAGAAGTATATTGCTCTTGTTGAAAATCAAACAGGTAGGACTTTGAAAAGACTCAGATCAGATGGTGGAGGAGAATACTTCTCTTCTGAATTTGATGCCTTCTTGCATGAAAGAGGCATTAAAAGGGAAGTCACTACAAGGTATACACCTGAACTCAATGGTGTAGCAGAGAGGAGGAATAGAGCTATCGTCGAAGCTGCAAGGTCCATGCTCAATGAAAAGGGATTGCCGAACTACCTATGGGCAGAGGCTGTGTCTACAGCCACATATCTCATAAATAGACTTCCATCTAAGTCACTAGATGGAACCACTCCATATGAAGTGTGGAATGGAAGAAGACCTAGTCTAGAGCATTGTAAAATATTTGGATGCTTAGCCTATGCTCACATTCCTTCTCAAGTAAGAGGGAAATTGGATCCCAAGGCAGAGAAGTGTGTATTCATTGGTTATGATCAAAACCAAAAAGGATATAGATTGTACAATCCAACCAATAAAGGATTTTCTGTGAGTAGAGATGTAATTTTTGATGAAAACAAATCATGGTTTGATGATGACAGGAAAGTGAAGCTGCCATATGACTTGGATGAAGATTTTCCATCACTTCAACCAAAGGAGCCAAAGCAGATTGAAGAAAGTGATTCGGAGATTGACCTAGAAGACTTGGAAAGACTAAAGCTATGGAAGAACAAAGGTAAAGCAAAGATGCAGGATGCTACATATGGACCCGAGAGCTCACATCAACCACTTAGAAGGTCTTCGAGGGAGAAGAAGAAACCAGAGAGGTTTGGTTATGATACTTCTTTGGTCACCAAGCACTCAATCTACATTGCAAAGGATTCAACCAATGAAGAACCTACCACATTCGAAGAAGCACAAAGCAAGAAAGCTTGGAGAGATGCAATGGATGAAGAAATGGAAGCCTTGAAGGAGAATGACACTTGGGAGCTTGTACCTAACAAGCCATCTATGAAGATAATCGGATCTCGATGGATATACAAAATCAAGAAGAATCCAGATGGAAGTATAAATAGACACAAAGCAAGGTTAGTTGCTAAAGGGTTTGCTCAAACCCATGGTATTGATTATGAGGAGACTTTCTCTCTTGTTGCAAAAATGCCTACAATTAGGGTTCTCATAAGTCTTGCTGCATCTAGAAATTGGAATCTTTATCAACTTGATGTAAAGAATGCTTTCTTGAATGGATGGATTTCTGAGGAAGTGTATATGGCACAACCTCCTGGATATGAGGATGCACATCATCCTAACTATGTATGCAAACTAAAGAAAGCTTTGTATGGATTGAAGCAAGCTCCAAGAGCTTGGAATTTCAGATTGGTTACTTATTTGCAGGACCAAGGATTCAAAGCTAGCAAGGCGGATACCTCTTTGTTCATAAAGAGGAATGGATCTGAAGTGATCTATTTATGTGTGTATGTTGATGATATTATTATCACAGGCAATGATCTTGAAGGAATCAAACAGGTAAAGAGTCAAATGAAGGAGGAGTTCAAAATAAGTGACCTCGGACCACTCACTTATTTTCTTGGATTGGAGTTGATCTACACAGATTCAGGTATATACATCACACAAAGGAAGTATGTCCATGACATGCTCGTCAAGTTCAAGATGGAAAATACCAAGTGTGCAGGTACACCTATGGAGCAAAATCATAAGCTTAGTGCTTATGAAGGAGAGCCAATTGAAGACATCACAAGCTATCAAAGCTTGGTTGGAAGTTTGAACTATGCAACACTCACAAGGGTGGATATATGCTATAGTGTTAGCATATTGAGTCAGTTTATGCATAAGCCGAGAAGACCACATATGGAAGCGGCCAAGCGAGTCCTCAAGTACCTAAAGGGGACCATGAATGAAGGTTTGTTTTATTCATATACTTCAGATATTGAGCTAAAGGTCTACTCAGATGCAGATTGGGCCGGATCTAAAGATGATAGAAGAAGCACATCAGGGTATATATCATTTGCAGGTTCAAAAATCATTTCTTGGTCATCGAAGAAGCAACCAACCGTGGCATTATCTTCTACTGAAGCTGAATATAGAGGTTTGGCTAATGCAACTCAAGAAATCATGTGGTTAAAATCTTTGTACACAGATCTTGGACTTCATTCTTCAACACCTCACATTTTTGGTGACAACACAAGCTCACTACATCTAGCAGCTAATCCGGTATACCATGCTAGAACCAAGCATATTGAAGTCCACTACCATTATGTAAGGGAGAAGCTAATGAGCAAGGATATTCAACTATCCTACGTCTCTACAGATATGCAATGTGCAGACATGTTGACGAAAGCTCTTGATGGTACGAAATTAAGTAGATTCAAGTTGATGATTGGTTTGCAGGAAATCAAGGACAATTGAAGACTTATTTGGAGGCCAAGCATGTTAGGCTTGAGGGGGAGCTGTTGGTGCATTTTGCCCAAGCCTACATGCTTGATATGCTTGATATTATCCTCATTTGTAAGTCACATGAGTAGTCATGTGAACACCTCTTGTAAAAGAGTACATTTTATCTCTTGTAAATGGAAAAAGAAAAAAGTAAAAGGATGGATTACCTCATCCATGATGTAAAAGCAAATTCGTGGCTCCAACTACCAAAATCATGAATTTTTGAGCTGAGGGAATCTCTCCTAACTTTGGGGATCACTTTTAGGTGGAGCCATTCGAATTCAAATTCAAAACTCCCTCCAAGAATAGCTATAAAAGGAGCAAGAAGGAAGAGGCGATTAGCAAGCCTTGTACGTGACCACTTCATGTCATTTTGTAGAGATTGAAGAGCTTACTCCATAGCTCTATCATTCTACTCCCATTGTGCAAAGATTCATTGCCAATGTGGTTGTAATCATATGTGAATCTATACATTTATTATCATCTACCTCTCTGTTTTGTTCTCTGCTATACTCACTCAGAGCAGTAACTTCAGAAGGTCATATCTCGAGTTTTACTGAACCTTTTTCAGTGTTTTAACGTGCGTTGGATAGCTCTCACTGTCTAGTTTCTACCTATAAAATTTCAAGGTCATTGGATTTATAATTTTGGAGATATCTGCATTTTACTGCTTACTGGTCTATCTCTGCAGAGCCCCGAGAATTGTGGGAATGTTCCAGAACTTGATGAAACTTGTTCTCAGTGCTCAGTCCATCATTTGAAGTGTTTTAACTTGGAATAGGAAGCTTGCTAAGTCTATTTGCTATGCCCAAAAGGAATTTTTCTAATTCCTTCCAGGTTGAGAGCACTGTTCATTTTTTCCAGCAGGTGTATGTCCAAAAATAGCAAGTTTTGGGAGCTAGTCATTTCGCAACTAGCCTGTCTTGACTTAAACTTTTGGGATACATGTTCCAAAGTACTTGGCTGATATTTTGGTGGATTTAGGAAGCTCAAAGGGTCTACTAATCAACTCTGAAGTCTCAGTTGGCTGGTGTGAAGCTGGTTGTAGCGGCACCTACTCATCTTTGGATTGCATCCACCATCTCTCTTCACAATAAATTCATCCATACCAACCCACCATCACTTGTAGTAAAATCTCATCACAAGCAATGTATGCACTATCTAAATGCATGTAGGTAGTCTAGCGACCTGCATTAGTTATTGAGAAATCACTACATGAATCACCTCACCATACATGGCTACACAGGTTACACATCGGTTGTGGGAATGCTTTAATGGGATTATAATTAATTTCCATGCTAGTGTGTTATCCTTTTGTAGCATACCATCTACACACTCATTCCAATCATCATGCAAGCTGAAGGAACTTCCGAGGCTAGCACTAGTGTGCCAATAGTGAATTTCAGTAATTTGCTAGCAGAACCTTACCCTGCTATGAAGCCACTAGAGTTTCAAGATTTTATGGGACCAATGCCAATTGAAGGTCCTCCTCTTGGAAGAATAAAAAAGGTACACAACAACTCATATTAGTTCCAAGGACTTGTAAGACCAGAGTTGGTAACCACTCTTGAAGCCCCTATGCAAAAACAATTGCCAAGAACTTTCATATTGCCCTCATTAGTTAATGATCCCCCTGTTGGCCGGCTGGATTGGATATGTAATTTTATTTTTCATATTCGCATGCACCAAAAAGGCATAGCGAACAGATGTGACTTTCCATTGATTAATGAAAAGGCAAGCACGACGTTCAGCGCGAAGGGAGGGAATCGCCAAACTGTCTGTCTGGGCGACCGCGCTGGAGTTGTTGTGTTGCAGATTCGCCGAAGTCTGAGTAGTGTGTTTTGTTTCTTAAGTTCTCAGTGGTTAATCATTAACACAGTAACACTACATTTAACATTAACAATCAGTGCGAATTCATAGTTATTGATTCGCTTCGTAGACGTACTGCGTAGTGATAATCATTGAATCAAAAGATATTTAATTGCTCATTTGAATGTTAAATTGGGAAGATTAAACAAAGGGCCTCTGCACTATCAGACCCCTGTCCATCCCAAGAACCCAGAAATGAGATTAGAAGTGGCTTAACAGAAGCACTTTTAACACTGGCACCGTATGTGGGAATTGTAGTGTTTGCATAAAAGATTACGATTGACGAACATTTCTTTACTATATGTCGGTGAATCATACCCCAAATACCGCAGAAATCAACATCCCTGGGCAGTTCCAAACCTATTAGGAACACCCCTTGGTGGTAGAAGTACAGGATAGTTAAGCCCAGTTGCTGAAGGATCGGAATCAGTTTGTACTGATTCTAGTGCTAGTTTGGTAGCACATGACGAGATTCCGGTGAATTCTAGTGTGAGTCCGATACCTTTTGGAGAAGGTACAGTGACTTCTGGTTGTACAGAGATGCAGTGCGAAGTCAGTTCGACACTATCTGGTCAAAATTCGGCCATTTTCGGTGACAGGGTCATGTTATCGGGTGAGAACGTTTCTGGTGAAAGGGTAGCTTGGTCCGGTGAGACTTCGATGAGTTCAAGTGGAAGTTCGGTATCACTAGGTGGAAATTTGAAGTTTTTCGGTGACACTGCGGTGTTGCCTGGTGGACACTTACTGCATTCACCACTTTTTGGTGCAAGTCCTAACGACATTTTTGGACCGAAAGGTGAGCAGGCTGACCATACAGACTCTGAAGATCAGGAGACACCGCCTCAAAATTCAGGTAACAACAACATTACCAATAATAGCACCATGAGTGGCTCACAACAACAGCAACAAACACTGCCACAACCACAACCACAATTTCAGCAACAACAACAACAACAGCCACAGCCAGTCGGTCCACTTCGACCGGTCCCAACCAGAGTGACCTGTACAAAATTCGGTGGATTTCCAGGGATGAGCCCGATGCACATGTTCGCACATTCGAAATCAGTTATGCAGTGTTGAATCACCTACCAGATCCGACGTATAAGGCCATCGTGTTTCAGGCCACGTTGGTTAATGAATCAACAAGATGGCTAACAAAATACGATACTAATCATTTTGGTAATTATGATGATGTGAAGGATGCGTTCTTGTAGAGGTTTCGCTTGAAGAAGAACCCTGCAGAGATTTTTGGCTACTTGCAAAACAATCAGCAGAAACTCCACCAGAGTGTTCAGGATTATGCGACACTGTTCAGAACTCATTTGCGATAGCTGCCACCGGTGCATGCTAACCTGCTAGACGATGTTATAACACAATGATTCATCAACAAATTGAATCCACAGTTAAAACAAATTATGATCATTTGTTGTGTGGGCGAAATGACATTGGACGCTGTCATTGCAATGGCCTTGCAGTTGGAGCACAAGGTTGGAGGGTTTACGGAGGATCTGGAATGGTTGAAAGTAAGTAAGAACGTGATCGAGGATTCGTCCAAACAATTCTACTGCCCTAAGTATACGAATCCCAGTCACACTAGTTCCACATGTGTGCTCAACCAAATGTATTGTGCCATTTGTAATACTTCGGGGCACTCAACCAAAACCTGTGCATACAACGCAAAGGTGCAGGGTAGAGCGGTAGTAAATGCCATAATACAGGAGCAGGGGCAGCCCACCAACCATTACGTGCCATCATAGTTGCAGACCAACCAGCAGCAGGGATACAGGAACTATCGGGGTCCGTGAAGTAATAATTTCAATCAAAATCGATGGCAGGCGGGTACATTGACTGAAGGTACCTCTCTCCCACCCCCTCATTGTCATTTCTGCGATGAGGTTGGGCATATTTGTAGATTTTGTAAAGAAGCTGTAGAGTATGACAAAAGAAAAAAGAAAAGGCAAAATCTGATGACAAATATGGGTTATATTTCCCCAGTGGATTCACAAGCAGCCGTAGTTCAGACGAGATCAGGAAAACAGTTGCAACCAGCAGCTGAAGTTTTTGAGCCCGGTATTCGTGAGCAACAGCGGATGTTTGCAAAGGCCATTCAATGGACAACCAAGGATCCGACTGTGTTCCCTGACCCAGTTCCGGTAACTCAGCCTCCTCTGCCAAATCTAAGACCGAATGCACAGAATTTTGCCCCGACAACATCAGAATCATAACCAGAGTCGGTGATGACCACAACACAAATAGACCAGGTATGGGACGCTATCTCTAAGGCTTCAATCACACTTCCTCTGGGACAATTGCTCGCCTTAGTTCCTAGTGTTAGACAGCAATTCCAACAGCAGGTTAGCCCCTGACCTTCATGTACTCCAGCAATTGCGACCATACAACCCGAGATGGATCCTATGGTAGATCATACGGTACCGTTGATCACCCTTTGGTATAAAAACCAAAAGATTACACAAGTTTTAATTGATGGAGGGTCTGGAGTGAATATTGCAACAGTTGCACTCTATAAGAAACTGGGTTGGACCCAAATTGAACCAGTGCAGTTCTTTGTACGAATGGTAGACCAATCCAGAGTCCATACGGTGGGACTAGTGCGCAATATTCCTATAACCATACAGGGAACTACATTTAAAATGACTTTTGTAGTCCTGGGAATTACCCGAATCTAGCCTGGATTACAACTTACTCTTCGATCAACCATGGCTAAAGCAAGCCAAGGTCGTGCAGGATTGGTCAGCTCAAGAGTTAATTTTTAAAAGTAATCACCGGAAATATGTCGTTACATTGGATGCTATGCAACCTTGTCATCTACACGCACACCCATATGTAGCAAAGCCAGTCCATATGTTGGATGGACTATCTGATGATGAGGAGGAGGCTTTCCTCAAGACAAATAAGGACCTCATTGCATTGGGTATTGTAGACTTACAGTCGCTAGCAAATAATTGGAGTCTGGCAGCCTGTACGGTCGTACCACTGACTGAAGAAGCAGAAGCAGATGCCGACCTAACTATGGATGAATCAACATTACAACAACTCTTGCAACCAGCGGATGATTTGCCAAAGCCTCGGTAGTTTTATGTACCGGAGGATTAGCTGGTAACGTACAATTTAGGTGACACGGTCAATGCGAGACCAGTAAAAATTAAGGCAGGATTATCAGACAAATTCCAAGACGATTTGGTGCAACTCCTGCGTGAATTCTCAGATGTCTTCGCTTGGGATTATAGAGACATGAAGGTTCTTGACCCACGAATTTATCAACATAGAGTGGTGCTGAAACCGGATGCGAGACCCATCAAACAACCTAGTTACAGGATGAATCCTAACTATGCGGCACAGGTTAAGGCTGAACTTGATCGTTTGTTGAAAGTGGGATTTATTGTGCCAATTGAGCATGCCGAGTGGATCTCTCCAAAAATGATAGTGCCTAAGAAAAATAAATAGTTACGTATTTGTGTTGACTACCGAAAGCTTAATGCAGCCACTGTACCGGATCTGTTCCCTCTTCCTTTTCTAGATACGATGCTCGATCAGGTAGCTGGACACGAAATGTATTCTTTCTTGGATGGCTACAGTGGATACAATCAAGTGAGGATGGCGGAATAGGATATACCGAAGATGTCATTCATCACCAATTGGGGCGTCTATGCATGCACCGTAATGTGGTTCGATTTATGGAATGCCCCAAGTACATTCCAAAGATGTATGTAGGAAGTGTTCTCACCTTATCTGACAACGTTTATGCAAGTCTATCGAGATGACTTTTCATTATTTGGCGACACTTCGGCGCACCTGTATCATTTACGGTGCTGCTTTGAAAAGTGTAGAGAGTATCGATTATGTTTGAATCCTACCAAATCGTTCTTTGCGATCTCCTGTGGGAAGCTGCTCGGTCATATTATCTCCAAACAAGGAATACAGGTAGACCTTGATAAGGTAGCAGCAGTCTTGGAGGCACCGATCCCACGGACACCAAAAGAAGTTATGCGGTTCCTTGGCCAGATCCAGTGGCATGGCACACATTTACAATGGTTGGCTCATCTAGCGACGCCACTCAATTGACTTATGACCAGTGACCCGCGTAAATACGAATGGACTAATGAGTGTCAAAGAGCATTTGATCGTTTGAAGGTCTTACTAACGCAGGCTCCGATCCTGCAACCGTCTGATTGGGAACGTCCATTCCATTTATTTGTGGATGCGTCAGACATAGCGATTGGCAATGTGTTGATGCAACAAACGGACAAATGGTTTTGGCCTGTGTACTATGCGAGCCGCTCTATTAGCTCTTGCCGAGAGGAATTACTCTGTGATAGAAGGAGAGTGTCTTGGTTTGGTATACTCTGTTAAGAAGTTCCGGCATTACTTGCTGGGATGGAAATTCACGTTCCATGTGGATCATGCCGCACTGGTGTATTTGGTTCACCAACAACACTTAGGTGGCAGACTTGCAAGATGGGTTTTACTATTACAGGAGTTTGATTATGAAGTTATTCACTGACCAGGTATGGCACATGTCTTGGCGGACTTCTTATCTCGATTGGATTCCGGTGAAACTCCAGAAGGTGTTGATGATACTGTTGAGCTGAGGAGATGTGCTCAGGTGATGCAGCAACTGTGGTAATACCCCCCTTGGCTGAGTAGAAGGGCTGGAGGTGAAAGGAGCAGCCCACGCAGCAGATAGACAGAGATGGAGAGAGAGAAATTCGAATTTGGAGAGAGGCAGCTTGTTTGGGGGCTTCACTAAAGAAAGAAGTGAGCCCTAAGTTTATTTCAGTTCACTTTTATAGGACCTTGCCAAGTTCACATTGAACTTGGCCAAAAGAATAAATAATGAGTACATTAAGCCTTATAAAAGGCCTATACAAATGTGTACAAATAAGGGGGTCATTTAGGACCTTTACCCCAACAACCTCCCACTTAAAGGCATAAATGACGCCTTTAAGCTACGTGACTCCCACCATCTGTATACATAGCTCATGTTGTGCTTTAGACAAGCACTTAGTGAGAACATCTGCAGGATTCTGTGATGTATGAACCTTAAGAAGTGTGATAAGGCCATCCTCAAGCACTTCTCGAATGAAGTGATATCGCACATCAATATGCTTAGTGCGTGCATGAAACATGGCATTCTTTGCCAAACATATGGCACTCTGGCTATCACAGCCAAGCATAGGTGCCTTGTTTGACAAGCCAAACTCACTGCATAATCGTGCCAGCCATATGGCTTCCTTGGAAGCCTCAGTGGCTGAAATGTATTTAGCCTCTGTACTGGACAAAGCAACAATCTTTTGCAGCCTTGAGCACCATAAAACAGCACCTCCTACAAGAGTGAATATGTATCCACTTGTGGATTTACGTGTATCCACATCACCAGCCATGTCAGAGTCACAAAAGCCTTTCAGCTCCAATGGGTCTTTGCCATAGCAAATGCATTTATTTTTGGTCCCCTTTAAGTACCTCAAAATGGACTTTATTGCTTTCCAATGAGCTTTGCCTGGATTGGCCATAAACCGGCTCACAACTCCCACTGAATGGGCAATGTCCGGCCTAGTTGCAACCATAGCATACATAAGTGAGCCACAAGCTGAAGCATAAGGCACATTTTGCATGTCATTGATTGCTTCTTGTGTTTTGGGACAATATTCCTTGGAAACTTTAACATATGGCTGGAATGGCACTCCAAGAGGCTTTGCATCAGCCACGTTAAATCTGTCCAGCACCTTTTCAATGTATTTTTCCTGCGACAAATACAATATGTGCTGGTCCCTTTGTCTTCTAATCCTCACTCCAAGGACATGCTCTGCTGCCCCAAGGTCTTTCATTGAGAAAGCAGATTTCAGCTGCTTTTTAAGAGCATCAGTGATGTCTCTTTTCTTACCAGCAATCAGCATATCGTCAACATATAAGACAAGAATAATAGGGCTGCCATCTACATCAGTTTTCATATACAAACAGTGATCAGCATGGCTTCTTTTATTACCCTTGTTTGAGCATGAAAGCATCAAACTTCTTGTACCATTGTCTAGAAGCTTGTTTCAGCCCATACAAGCTTCTATTGAGCTTACATACCAAATGTTCCTTTCCAGGAATAACAAACCCCTCTGGCTGTTTCATGTAAAGCTCTTCAACAACATCACCATGCAAGAAAGCTGTATGTACATCCATTTGGTCTAATTCCAAATCAAGAGCAGCTACTATTGCAAATAACACTCGCAAAGTGGTCATCTTCACCACAGGAGAGAATACTTCTTGGAAATCTATGCCTTTGGTCTGGGCATATCCCTTTGCAACCAGCCTTGCTTTGTACTTGGGTTTTCCATCAACTGTTTTGATTTTATACACCCATTTGTTAGGAATGGCTTTCCTTTCTTTGGGTAATTCAACCAAATCCCAAGTATCATTAGCATGCAAAGCTTTAATCTCTTCCTGCATAGCAAGCTCCCACTTGCTGCTGTGTTCACATGCCTTTGCCTCTTTGTATGTCAGACGCTCACCTTCATCTGTCAACAAAATGTAATGCAATGAAGGATCAAATCTACTCACATTCCTTCTAAGACGAGTAGATCTTCTCACCCAATGATCCACATTGTCAGGCAATGGGTCTACATCAGGTGGTATGATCAAATCATTATTATTAGGCTGTTGTCCATTGTTTCCAGCACCATTTTCAGCATTATTATTAGGCTGCATATGCCCTTCAGGAGCCTCATTTTGCTGTCCAACATCTTCTGGCTCAAAAACCACTGGATCGTCAACATTTTCAGTTCTTTTGTGGTGCATCCTGAGGGTCAAAATTGGACCTAACAGGTGGCTGGTCATGTTGAAATCTTACCCTTTTATGGTTATCTTTTGAGGCACAATTGTTTTGAAGCAGCCGTGCCTCATTAAAAACAACATCCCGGCTGCGTACGACCTTCTTGAGCTGAGGTATCCAAATCCTGTAGCCCATTTCACCTTCTTCACCATATCCCATGAAGAGGCCTTTAATGGACTTAGCATCAAGCTTGTTTCTCAGCTCAGGCCTTATATGCACAAATGCCTCGCAGCCAAAGACACATAAGTGATCATATGAAGCAGGTTTGCCAGACCAAACCTCTTCAGGGATGTCACCTTTTAAAGACATGTGAGGGGATCTATTGCACACATGTACTGCAGTTTTGAGTGCCTCTCCCCAAAATCCATGAGGGAGATTAGCTATGGACAGCATGCATCTCACCCTCTCACAAAGTGTCCTATTGTAACGTTCAGCCACACCATTAGAAGAGGGGCTGTATGGAACAGTAAGCTCCCTCTTAATGCCCAAATTTTCACAAAATTTCTGAAATTCAGCACTTGTATACTCACCACCATTGTCCGTACGCAAGCATTTCAGCTTTCTACCTGTTTAGGTGGTCACAAATGCATGAAAACGCTTAAACGCAGCAAATGCTTCATCCTTTGATTTAAGCAATTGAACCCAAAATTTTCTAGAAAAATCATCAACAAAGGAGATGAAATATAAAGCACCCCCCATAGATTTGGTGGGCATGCTACATACATCAGAATGAACAAGATCAAGTACACAAGACTTACGAGACACACCAGAATAAAAGGAACGTTTTACTTGCTTTCCATATTGACATTCATTACAAAAGTCAAGCTTTGTGCCTTTAGCATCAAGCTTCTTTAAGTTACAAAGCCTAGTGAGACCCTTTTGGCTCATATGGCCAAGTCTCTTATGCCACAACTCCATATGGGAGTGACCTTCAGCCAAAGCAATGAACTTGCCTGATAAGGCCTTTCCATGCAAGCAATAGAGAGTTCCCTTCTTTGTGCCTTTCACAATCAGCCTTGAACCTTTAGTCATTTTCCATGATCCTTTCTCAAAGAGAATGCTATAACCATGCAAATCCATTTGACCCACAGAAAGCAAGCTCTTCTTGATCCCTAGCACATAACGCACATTATGCAAGACCAGCTCATTAGTGCCATTTGTAGCGAAATGCACTGTGCCAATACCCTCAATGGAACATGCATGATTGTTTCCAAGGTATACATGGCCATGGCTGCCTGCAATAAAAGTAGAAAAACACTCCTTGATAGGAGTCACATGGAATGAAGCACCAGAATCTACTATCCAAGTTGGGCATCATTGACGGTCAGCAAAGCATCTATGACATCACTCTTAGTGATTGACATGTCCTGTGCATGAACATTTAGAGAAGGATTAAATGCATGAGTGTCATCAGCTGAGAAAGTAGCGCATAAAATGTCCTCTGCATCTGACAGCTCCTCTATGACTACACTAGAAGCCACATTGGCCTTCTCCTTGTCCTTTTGGCTGTCCTGTGCAGCAGTCTTGTCTTCTTTCCTGTCCTTCTTCTTATCTCCAGAATTCTTCTTCCTATCAAGCTCTGCTTTGTAGTAGCGGCAATCGCGTTTCTTGTGACCTTTCCTGCCACACTGATAGCATGTCACATCATTGCTTTTGCCTTTGCTGCTATTCTCCCTTTCCCTGCGTTTACTCTTATTCCTCTGTGCATAATTACTCTTCTTATCTGTCTTGCCTCTAACCATGTTGGCTGAGCTGCCTCCTTCTCCACCTGCTTTTCTCCTGATCTCTTCATTAAGAATAGAACCCCTAACACCATCAAAAGTCAAGTTGGGGTTATTGGACAATGAGACTACCAATGTCTCCCAAGAGTCAGGCAATGTCATAAGCAAGAAAATGGCTTTAAGCTTATCATCGAAAGAGGCATTCCTGAGTCCTGCAACTGTGACAAAGTACATGTAAACGATGACAAGTGTTCAGCTGCACTCTTGGACTCATCAAGCTGCATGCCAACAAGCTTCCGCATCAGGTGTACTTGGTTAACAGGCGTAGTATTTTCATACGTCGCCTTGAGTTTTGCCCATAACTCAAAAGCAGTGGTCAAACCTTTGAGATCTACTAGAATCTCATCGGATACAGCCATCTTAATGTATATAATGGCCTTCTTGTTCAAAGTAAACCATGCATCTTCCGACATGTCCTCTGGTTTCTCTGCCTCCAATGCCCTGTCACAATCCTTCAAGAAGAGGATTCCCTGAATTCTCTCGTTCCATAAGTCAAAACCTGTTCCCTCAAACCATCGAATCTCAAATAGATTCTTCACATCTAAGGAGGATGACGCCATAGTTGCACAATGAAAAAACCTTGCTGGAATTTTGGGCAAATGCACCAAAATCAAAGTGCAGCCTCCAAAAATGATGCACTACAGCTCCAAACGGTCACAGGAGCAATTTGGGACAAAAATGGGGTGATTCTGGGCACAAAACTGATCTCTGAATTTTCTGCGCAGAGATTTCAGAAACCCAATTTATGCTAAAAAACAACTAATTTTGTTGTTTTTAACCTCAAAGAATGTACATAACGCTAATACTCAGCCTTTAGATGCATGTAGGAGCAAAAGCCCTAATTTTTGCCACTGTTTTACAAGAAAATATGGCAAAATACTCCACAACTTCTCATACATAGGTCAATTTTGTTGAAACTATAGAAATTACAGCAAAATGTATCTCCCACTATGTGTGCTCAGCCAGTTGAGAGTGAGAAGACCTGCAAAAACTCAGAAATTTGCTGGAAAATCTGATATTTTGCTGAAAAACACCTGTTCTTGCTGGAAACTTTGAGATTTTGCTGAAAAACACCTGTTCTTCGCGATAAAATCAGAGAAAAATCACTTTCTTCGCGACAAAAAGCTGGAACATCACTGAAAATGATGGTACAGCAGATTTTGGACCCTTTCTTCGCTATGAAACCTGATGATTTTGCCAAATGGTGAGTGTATGCTGCTGTAGAGAACCTGCGCAGCAGATTTGAGGCCCAATATAGGCTCTGATACCAATTGTTGAGCTGAGGAGATGTGCTCAGGTGATGCAGCAGCTGTGGTAATACCCCCCTTGGCTGAGTAGAAGGGCTGGAGGTGCAAGGAGCAGCCCACGCAGCAGATAGACAGAGATGGAGAGAGAGAAATTCGAATTTGGAGAGAGGCAGCTTGTTTGGGGGCTTCACTAAAGAAAGAAGTGAGCCCTAAGTTTATTTGAGTTCACTTTTATAAGACCTGGCCAAGTTCACATTGAACTTGGCCAAAAGAATAAATAATGAGTATATTAAGCCTTATAAAAGGCCTATACAAATGTGTACAAATAAGGGGGTCATTTAGGACCTTTACCCCAACAGATACAACGCCGGCTATTTATGTAACCGATGTAGCTCCTGAAGATTTTGCAGAACTTCTTGCTGCACCTGGATAGTATGATACATTAATGACTTTTCTTACTGATGGTTGTCTCCCTCCTAATACTCCCACTACTCTGTGCTGGAAAATTACGGTCTACAGTCGACAATTTTGGTTGATTGTGGGTCAACTATATTACATTGATCAGATTGGTGTCCTACTCAGATGTATCCCTCCGCATGAATCAGCATCAGTGATTGCCATGGCTCACTCATCACCCACTGGAGGACACTTCGTAGCTGATCTCACTCATCGTAAAATCTTGCAAAGTGGGCTATGGTGGCCTACAATGTACAGAGATGTGGTCAAATTTGTGCAGCAGTGTGATGTTTGTCAATGGTCTGGACAGCCCTTGCAGCGACATTTCTTTCCTCTCCAACCTGTCCTACCTTTGGAGCCCTTTCAGAAGTGGGGTTTAGATTTCATTGGCCCAATTACACCCCCAGCTACCCTCACCAACAACCGATATATTTTGACATGTACAGATTATCCCACTAGGTGGGTGGAAGCTTGCGCTTTACGTTATGCCATAGCAGTTTTGGTGGCCAAATGTTTGATGAAGGATGTCTTCCCTCGATATGGAATACCTCTGGAAATAGTGATGGACCAAGGTACACATTTCATAAATGCCTTAATGCAAGTGCTGACTCAGACTTTTCAGATTATGCATAAATTCAGCTCACCTTACTATCCTCGAGCGAACGGTCTGGCTGAGACTACCAATAAGACTCTGCTGAATATTCTCCAAAAACTGATCTTGGAATGTCCAGAACGATGGGACCAGCTCTTACTTGCAGTGTTGTGGGCATACCGGACCACGTATAAAGTAGCTACTGGAACGACTCCGTTTAAACTTGCTTATGGAATGGAAGCTATTGTGCCAATGGAAGTAGTGGTGTTGAGTCTACGAGTAGCCTTATCCCAGAAATTGCTGCTGGAAGAATCTTTTCCATTTCGGTTGGATGTGCTCAAATCATTGGATGAACAACGCTTGGAAAGCTTCATAATTCTTCAAGGAGTTCAGCTACACCAAGCCCGTACTCATGATCGCTTTCTCAAAACCCCTGTGTTTACGGTTAATCAATTGGTCCTCCTCTATAACGCTAAATCTAACAGATCTACCGGAAAATTTAAGTTACGGTGGTTCGGCCCATACCGGATTGCTGAACAAGTGGGACCCGCAACTTTTTGGTTGGCAACTTTAACAGGTGTCCTTCTCCCAAAAGTGATTAATGGCTCTAAGCTGCACCCCTATCACCTGCAGTCTAGTCACCAACGCAAACGGCGACGCGTTAGTCCATCACAAAGCCAAGTACAGGGTTCCACTACGGGTCACGAAGTTGAGGTCTTCCACGCTATTGCCACCTCTTTATAGGTCGAGTCCGCCCCATCTTCTTCTCTCAAGCAGCCGGATCAAGATGTTTTCATGGATGATGTAGCTGAAGTCTCATCGTGGGAGGAATCTCATCAATCGGATGTGGAGGCTGTGAAGGAGATAGCCGAAATTACTGGAGGTACAGACTTTCAAACTTCTTTGTCACCACCCGTGGAGGTCCCAGCAAAAGTAGTCACAGTCTAAGCAGATGCAGTCATTGTCAAAGCAGATGCAATCAAGGAAGTGACTAGCACTGTTGAGGCTATTATTGAAGTTGTTGTGGAAGAAAATCAGATAGAGATCGGAATAATTTTGGTGTCGAACGCCCTTCTCCCTCTTCCTCCGCCAACTACCAGTTCTGCACCTGTTGAAGTTCTTCCTGGTGCACTCTCTAATGCCATCCGCGAGGCATCCACCCATCAGTTATCTTCTCCTGATTACTCTCCACCACCCTCCCCTCATCTTCTTTCCGCCTCCTCATCACAACCTCCTCCTCCTTCTCTTCCTCCCCCAGCAATCATGTTCACCGAATTGGAGTCTATGGGCCACCTTCTTATACAGTTTTCCCAGCAATTACCCCTCCAGATGAAGCTAGCAACTCAGAATATTCAGCAGGAGTTGCAGAGTAAAGTTGATTTGCTCAAAGCAAACATTGCTCCACTCCAAGAAGAAGCAATTGCAGTTAAAGCTGAGAACCACGCCTTGCAGACTCAAATCCATCAACTTCAAGAACGGTTAGCAGAACAAGATATTTTGATTGCTCAACGGGACAACACACTTGTTGAGTTGAAGGAGAAGACCATTCTCCTAGCTGTGTGCGATGAAGAAATAGTTCAATTAGAACAAATGGTGCGTGATAAAGAAGATGCTCGTGTTGCGTTAGGAAATCTGTTGGAAGAAACACGCGCCGACCTTGCTGTCGTAGAGCAGAAGGGACAGGAAATGGCTGATTTGGCCATGCAGAACATTGAAGAATTAAAGACAATGTCCGTCGAACTTTTCCAGAAGAGTCGTGATTTGGATGCATAGACGGGCCGGACAATTTAGCTAAAGAAAGAGCTGGAAGCTATTATGAAAGAACGAGATGCTTATTATAAAACTATCCAGTATCAAGCTCATGAGCTAGAACGATGCAAGAAGAAATTAGGCATTCAAGCGGATAGGCTTTCTTGGATTGATGCACAGATCGCCGATATGAAGTTGAGATGAGATGCTGCCCTAGCCAATGACTTTTACCTGCAGGAATCATTTTTGCAGACGCAAACGAAATTATTGATGAGTCAAGTCGTTGCTACTAGTTCGGTTCGTACTGATGCACAACTGGTCGAGCCGGAAATTTTAAAAGATATACTGGACTCCTTAAAGCAAAATATCACTCGAACATTTAAATTAGCCAGAACTTTGTATACCCAGGGCATTATTGATGAGCCTTGATTGTAATTTTCTGTTTTGGGTTTGAGTCCACCGTGCGTGCCAGTGTTGGCTGGCCGGATTGGATATGTAATTTTATTTTTCATATTTGCACACACCGAAAAGGCATAGCGAATAGATGTAACTTTCTATTGATTAATGAAAAGGCAAGCATGGCGTTCAGCACAAAGGGAGGGAATCGCCAGACTGTCTGTCTGGGCAACCACGCTGGAGCTGTTGTGTTGCAGATTTGCCGAAGTCTGAGTACTGTGTTTTGTTTCTTAAGTTCTCACTGGTTAATCATTAACACAGTAACGCTACATTTAACATTAACAGTCTGTGCAAATTCATAGTTATTGATTCGCTTCGTAGACGTACTACGTAGTGATAATCATTGAATCGAAAGATATTTAATTGCTCATTTGAATGTTAAATTGGGAAAATTAAACAAAGGGCCTCTGCACTATCAGACCCTTGTCCATCCCAAGAACCCAGAAATGAGATTAAAAGTGGCTTAACAGAAGCACTTTTAACACCCCTTATAAGAAATTTTATTTCTCTAACAATCTCATCCAAGCCACCCTAAAGATCCATGGCACTCACACTCTAACAGAGAGAGGCTCATTCCCAAGCCCATGAAAAGGGGTGATGTTTTGAAGTGGGCAGATATTTCTACCATCACACCAAAGTTATCCTAGTTTTCTTTCCCATCCCAGGATCATTTCATGATCCTACAGAAGCGCATTTGGATCGGGTTATACTTAGCATACATGCCCTCAAACAATCAATCTTGCTAGTTGGATTCAAGATCAATTATACTTAGCACAACAAATATGGGCCCGAAAGCATGTCATTGATGGTTGTTGTGCCCTCACAAGAATAGTATACATGTGTTTGGCCTATGACTTACCAATTGAGCATGATATGATTAGTGATGAGTTGAAGCGGTTTAAAGGAATCTCCAAGAAGGCATGCAAGTCAAGCAAGGCAAGAGCAAGCAAGCATATGCGGGGCTCAATTCCATGCCTACAGGTCCTTGAGTCGCCTTCTCCATAGCCATCCCCTCAGTAGTCTCCCACAGAACCTGCTGCACCTATACCCCCAATTCGCATTTGTTTGTCATGTCCCATAGTAACTGAATGGCACATTCAGTGTTGTGCTCACCTTCGAAGCCACTAGTCAAGCCACCACCTCAGAAGTTAGAGCACCGCCCACCACCATTAGTGCAGATGCATTCACTTTTCTGATACCTAACCTTGAGGGGGAACCCATTACTACTCCATTTTATTTTGAAATGCAAGATACCTTTTTTAGTGAATTTTAGTTTTCAGAGGATAGTTTTTCTCACAAGAATATGAAAGGCAAAGTTACCACTACACCCCTTGATCAGCAACGAGAACAAATAGTGTCAAGTTCAGATGAAGAAGACTGAACTATGACAAACGATGAAGACGGTGATGACGAAGCCCACCAAACTAGTCTAGATTCCCAAGATGATGACCAGCATGAAGAGCAAGCAGATGGAAGCTCAAGGAGATACTAGCACATATGAAGAAGACACTTTTGAAGCCATAGCATACACGTTGGCCATTTAGAAAATATATCGCAATATGCAAGCTATGTGGGCATGCCAACGGTTATCAAAAGAGCGAAGTCAAGAGATATTACAACAAGGTGTTGGGGGATTCTTGGACAAGAAGGGATTTGAGTGTTTGTAGGAGAAAAGGGAAAGAAGAGAAGAAAGATACACACTGGAAACCTCTGTCGATTGATTATAATAAGACAAATACAATGTGAAGCACAATGCAATCCAATGCTTCTGTGCAAAATCCCACAGAGTGCTCAATTACAAAATACCAAATACCCAAAAGACTTGTTGTTGCCGGCCTCCTCTACACCAAACCTTCACCTTCTCCAAGCCTGCACTTGTGCACACCTTCCACGAAGCTTCCACTAAGGGGGAGGGATGGATACCTTTTGTCGGCATGCGCACACTTCAATGAGACCTTGGGATCCTTGGGGGACTAGCTTAGCACTCCTCTGAACACTTCCTTGGTCACTCTTCATGCACACCTTGCACTTCACTTCTCTGCATCGCACCCTGTGTGTCTGTTGCACTTCTCTCTCTCTTGCTTCACTTAGACTATGCTCACTCTTGCTTACACTTAGGATAGTCCAAGAATAGTCCTTGCCTTGATTTGAGTGTGTCGATTCACGTACGCTCCTAACTGCAAGAGTATCTTGGTGCTCACTTTGATGTCCCAAGATTGTCTTCACAAGTGGTAGCCAATGACTCCCTATTTTGTCCTGTAGTGACTTTAAAACCAAAAATTTTAATTGGGGGGGCCATACTTTCACTTCTGCGTACGCTGCCGCTTCACATACCTTCACATTTTCCTTTTAAGTCTTCACTTTTGCACATAAGAGAGGGCTCACCTGAACCTTCCAAAACACTTTAAAAACACTTTGAACCTTAGGGAAATTAGAGAAATACCTCTGCAACCTGCAACCCACTTTCTCCAATTTAACCTTTGTGGACAATTAATTGTGCACTACTTGTGCACTTTGACACCTGCACTTTAGCACTTTGACTTTGCACCTGTTGACTTTGATCTTGACTTTGAGTAATTTGACTTTGACCTTTTGAGTTTGACTATAGTTGACTTTGACTACGATTGACTTTGACCAATATGACTTGTATGGGCTCAACAGTTGCCCACCACCTAATGTGCTCTCCGTCCTAGAGAGCTATAGCCAAAACTCTAAGCAGAGAGGACACCACGATTATGGAGCTGCAAAACTTCAAAAAGACATTGAGCAGCCACCAAGTCCACCAGAAGCAGCAAAGAACAAGCACCAGAGAATAACGAGCAGTGTAGTTAGGGCGGAATGGAGAAGGAAGGAAGGGTGAAAGAATGGGTGAATTGGTGAGATATATAGAGGATGGGGATGGCAGGGCAAAAAATGAAATATATGGATTTGTAGATGTACTAGAATGGGAAATGTATGTGGATGTTGGCAAAAGAGGTGGGGGAGCGGGGGTTGGTGGGGGGAAGGGGGGCGGGAGGCGGTGCAAAAGCGAAAAGAGGGAGTCGGGAGAATATGGAGGGATGGCAAATAAAGAAATTCACAACCATAGAGAGACCAACCTGTACACCTGCATATTAACAAAACGACCAGCAAACAACGAGAGAATGCACAAGGAACACACAAATAACACAGAACCAGAATCTCATATATAATAGCAGAAAAATACAAGGAAATCTCTATCCAGTGGTAAGTACATGAAGTGCCAATGAATGGCAAAGAGCGACCCCTCCCCAGGTGGAACATCGCTACGAGGTGGAGGTAAGTCGGGTGAGGTGGGTGGAATGATGGCTGCCTCCTCAGTCCATGCACAAATCCTGCTCCTGTACCTACGTAGGTGATCGCGCTCCCTGCAAACCAATCGACACGCAGGACTATCACAGATGCCTAAGGACGCACGCTGGCGGATCTCCAAAAGAGCGCGAGTCACAGCATCAGCCTCATCTTGATACCGGTCTCTGTCCTGCTACATGGCTTGCAATGCATCACGCGACATCTACCACTATGCCACTGTAGCAGCATGAATGCGGTCGATCGTCAGAGCATACTGCTGATGTAGTGCAGCTATCACTGAGATAGAATCAAGGGAGAGACGTGCAGCATCGGCTCCATCGCTCGCGATGAGGCTCGCATCACGAAGGAGACCCAGGAAAGGAGGATCATCGTCGAGGCTATCAGGGATGGAAGGCTGCGAGGCAGGTGGGGGTGGGGCCGGGGTAGGCTGGGGGTAAGTGGGAGAAGCAGGAGGTGAGTGATGAGGATGAGAGGTGGAGGCAGACTCAATAGATATGGCCGGAGATGGAAGAGGCTGAGTGACACCAGTCGGGGGGGTGACCGAATGGTCGATGGAGGAATAGAGGCAGGAAAAGAATCCATCAACCATGTACGGACTCTCCCAGCGGGGGGTGGAGTGGAGGTTGCGATGGGAGTAGACGCCTGAGGAAGGGAGCTAGGGGGTGTGGGCATGACTACGGCCGGTGGTGGAGGGGGAGGGGTGAAATGGGCTATAGAATGTGGAAGGAGGAAAGGGGCAATGTTGGGGCTGGGTGAGATGGACTGTGCACTAGGCAGATGGAATAGCCAAGCCAAGACCGGGGTGAACGTGTGCTGCGGTGGAGGGCATCATGGAAACGGCAAGAGCGAAGTAGGAAGGACTCGAACATGAGGGAGCCATAGGGATAAGGGTGGCCATGTATAAAGCAGAAGAGAGGATCGGCAATATGGATGTCATGCAACGGA